>OY829915.1:246322411-246504078 GCA_963691935.1 Nephrotoma guestfalica
ATACCCCGTCTTTCGCCAATCTAAAAGAATGACGATGAAATAACGTAGTAGGTTAGTAGTAGCAGAATTGATCAGGGATTTTAAAGTATTTGGACAAAATTCTAGGATCTGTTCATGCTGGACTAAACTTGGCCATTTCATAACCTATACTTTTGAAAATTAAATTTGTTTATTAATTTATTATCAGTTTTGGCCGATATCTCAAAAACGTCTACTAGTAACCAATACTTTCGATTGTTTTTCTAATAGCTTAGGTCATACAGAGACTACAAGGAAAATTTGGGGAAAATTGATGGATTAGAATTTTCGCTTTAATTTTTTTATTTAGAAATACAACCGAAAGTATTGGTTACTAGTGGAAGATTTTGAGATATTGGCCAAAAACTGAAAATAACTTATATGGCCGCAGAAAAGCAAAAAATTATAGTGAAAATTCTAATTCATCAATTTTCCCCAAATTTTCTTCGTAGCCTCAGTATGACCTAAGACCTCAGTATGACCTGAGATATCGGCCAAAAACTGAAAATAAATTAATAAAAAAAAATTCAAAAGTATAGGTTATGAAATGGCCAAGTTTAGTCCAGCATGTACAGATCCTAGAATTTTGTCCTAAGTTTTCGACCCCTTATCAATACTTTTATCCAAATTTCATCGTCATTCTTTTAGATTGGCGAAAGACGGAATATTGTTAAATTTCAAGATTCCATTTACCGAGTTCCTTTACTTCGGAGATCAATCAATTTGTGATTTTAAGGATCACTTTTAATATTTTATTCCGCTGGGATGTTTTATTTAGTGAAAAAAGAGATACAAAATGAATAAAAAAATTTCCGCTGGTAACAAAATAAATTATCTTTTGTGGTTCTACTGCCACTTGCGGCGAGTAGCGAAATCTCTTATTTTCCGCTGAGAAATTGTTGTTCTACAGTCCGTTTGTAATCTGGTTTAAATCGTGCTTAAGCAACCGCTCTCAATACATCGAAATAGGGAACAAAAGGTCTGAATTAATCACAGCCACCTCCGGCGTTCCTCAAGGCGCCCATATTGACCCTTGGTTCTTCAACATTTTCATTAACCCTTGTGTTTAGAACAAAATTGTATCCTTCATCTTTACAACCAACCTATCCGGGTAACGTTTCAACAGCCGATGTAACTACTGCGTTAACCAGCCAGTTTAATTTATCAACGACCGTTGCTTCATTCAATACCGCCAACGCCATCACTTCTATCTACTATAAAAATGCGTCCAGTATCCGGGGTAAAACCAGGGATTGCCGCTTAGGCATATTTGACAATGATTTCGATGTTATAATAATCAGCGATACCTGGCTTACGATTAATATGTTATCCGAAGAGTGCTTTTCATCAGACTATGTCGTTCATAGAAAGGACAGATACGATTTTGACGCCAGTTGTAGAGGCGGTGGTGTTTTTATTACCGTAAAGAATTCAGTCTCCAATGAACTTATCGAATGCCATCCCTGCCTTGATGTTATTGCCGTTCACATCAGACTATCTTACAATACCTCGATTGTCGCCGTCGCCGTTTATATTTCGTACGGATCCGACCGGGATGTCTACAACACATTTATCAACTACATCGACTCAGACGTTGTACCTTCAGTTCGTCCTTGTGATCAAATTATCATCGTGGGTGACTTTAACTTACCCGGTATATCTTGGAACGATGTCGACGGTGTGTTCTCTTCATCCTCGACCGACGAAAAAGCATTGACTATCATCGATTACTTCGCTTCCATATCTACAACGCAGCTTAACCGCTTCAGCCACAGTCGAGGAAATTCCTAGACCTGATATTTGCCAACGACGTCTTGCATGCCGATGTTGCTCCGTGCTAGGACTACACTGGACGCTCACACACCAATTACGATAAATATTTTTTATACTAAATGTATTTACAACTAATTATTTTTCTAATGATTTTCACTTTAATTATAGAATGGCCGACTATGCATCCTTGAATGAATTTCTCAGCACTGCCGATTGGGATTTTTTCGGGAGCCATGGTATAATACCGAGCTGATGCTACTCGAGAAACGACGCAACAAGTTTCATTCCCTTTACAGGCTTTATGGCGAAGAATATTATCTCGATTTTGTTAGTGCCCGCAATGAAAACAAGATCCTTAATTGGTTCTTTTTCAATAATTACGTAGTGCAAATCGAGCAAGTTTTGACATCCAATCAGCCATCCGACATTTGCAATTTGTTGGCCAGATTCTTTGCATCAGTTTACAAGCCACTTCGATCAACAGGCACCGGTTCTCCTACTACTTCCACCTCCATTGTACTCCATCATTTTAATCTTACCGAACAAGAGGTTCTGGATCAACTGCTCCTTCTCGACGATAGCAAGGGAGCGGGTTATGACAGTCTTCCACCGATCCTATCCAAACGATGTGCCGTAAGTCTGGCCCCTGCAGTTACCTTCTTGTTTAACGAAAGCCTTCGTCGTGGCATTTTTCCAGATCCCTGTAAAATAGCATGCGTTCATCCAATTTTTAAGGCGGGTAATAGAAGTGAGGTAAGTAATTATCGTGGGATCGCCATTCTCTCTGTCTTACCCAAACTGTTTGAGTCCATGGTTCACAGAGTATTGCACTTCCATACCAAGAGACCAATTTCTTCTTTTCAGCATGGATTTTATCCCGGTAGGTCTACCGTGTCTAACTTGTCCTCATTTTGTGGTAATCTATTTGACAGTCTTAACTCCAAGCAGCAGCTTGACGTTGTCTACACAGAGTTCGCAAAGGCTTTCGATGTGATTGAGCACTCCATTCTTATTAGCAAGTTGAAGAGTCTCGACTGTCATTTCATTCCCATCGACTGGTTGCGTTCTTATCTCTCAGATCGTTGGCAATCTGTTAGGATTCTGGATTTTTTCTCCCCATTATTTCGGGCGCCATCCGGCGTGCTTCAAGGTAGCCATATCGGTACACTGTTGTTTTCATTATTTATTACCGACGTCGTAAAATGTTTTAAGTTTGCCTCCTCTTCGCAGATGACATAAAGATTTTTGCCCGGGTCTCTAGCGTGTTAGATTGTGAAATGTTACAAGACGACTTAAACCGCTTTTGCAGCTGGTCAATTAACAACTTACTGGCTTTAAACGTAAGTAAATATGCAAAACCATTTCTTACTTCCGTATCCGCTCGCTAGTTTTTTATCAATACCATTTCGGATCTTGGTGTGATCTTTGAATCTGATGCTACATTGACCAGACATGTTAATGCCATTATTTCAAAGTTGTATGACCCGTTAACTTTGACATCATTATACGTATGCTTTGTTCGGTCCATTTTGGGGTATGCATGTATACACTGTTTGGTATACACTGTTTGGTCACCCTCCTACCACTGTCTTTCTGAGAGGATTGAGAGTATCCAGAAACAGTTTATTTTGTTCGCGCTACGACATTTACCATCAAGTCGTTCCGTGGACTACGTTCTTCTGCCTTATCAGAATCGATGTAATCTTTTGAAACTGCAACGTCTAGACAATCGCCGAGACGTAGCTTCCATGCTGTTTGTGTGTGATATCATCAATTCCCGTGTCGATTGTTTCGAGTTACTAGCACGTATCAACTTGTACGCGATGGAGCTTTATTCATCGACCGAGCGGCAACAAACTACGGTCTTTCTGATCCAATTCCGAGGGTATCGCGGGTCAACAAGATCTACGGAGCTTTCGATTATCACTTGTCGAGAAATTCATTCAAGAAAGCTTTATATAATCTTTTGTAGTCGAGCTCATAATTTCTTTTTTTGTACCAATTGTTCTGTTGTGCCGATTGTAGCCACTGTAGGCACCATTTATAAATAAATAATAATTACCCGGATAAATTGTAATTGTATTTTAAACTAGTAAATACACTTAGAACATTTTCATTTTATGATAGAAGAGACTCAAGAATCCCAAATGGTGAAATTTTTAGAAGCGATAGACAGAATATTACATTTAGTGCATGACTCAGGTACTTTGAATATTTTAAATAGAAATAAATCTTCTGTAGGATCCCAATATAGACCTAACATTTGTGATATATTCCCTTTCTCTCTGATTAGTGATGGATCCTTTACGTCATTTAAGGTATTTATATATTTTCACCACTTCCTTAAATAAAATCTAATTTCAGACAGTATTTCTGATATTTCTTGTTTTAACTTCTTCGCATGTGCTTCGCCTTTAGCACCTGTAAACAAATCATCAACATAAAAAATTGTCTTAATGGCATTCGATCCTTCAGGATGATTAACTTTACATTCTTCTGCTATTTCAAACAACACTCGAATCGCCAGGAACGGTGCAGAGGATGTTCCGTATGTTACGGTTTTTAAATCGTAAAGACTTATTGGATCATTCGGTGATATGCGTTAAAAAATTCTCTGGAAAGCTCTATGTTTGGGATCGATGCATATTTACCGGTACATTTTCTCAATGTTCGCGCAAATAACTACCTTATACCCTCGAAACCATAATAAAAGTATCCACAAAGAACGTTGCAACGTAGGCCCCACCATTAGGTTATTGTTAAGTGATACTCCAGTAGAAGTAGCAGTGGTCAAACTATTCGCCTCATGGGTACTACCTCATGATGGGGTAAATAGTAGGATTGAGCGTTACCTATATCATCACGTGGCCAGCTGAAACTTTCGCATACGATACAAGTGTACGTATTCTTCCATAAACTCCATATAGATTTGCTAGAACCTCAGTTATCTCTTAAATTTCTTTTCCAGTGACATGAACCGTTGCCACGCAATATTATATGATTGAACCAGTGATTGATGTGTAAGCTTCCACGGTAACTGCACGATCTAGCGACCTTCTGGTGTTTTACGATACGTGGATCGAAAATTTTTCTCCACATGCTTGTTCTTCTGCAGTCCATGGTGTATCACCTAATACTTAATCAGCTAATACCCAATAAAATATATAATTCCTTAGCTTCATGAAAGGTCGGATCTGCTAATTTTGAGTTTGGAACTATTTCGACTAATTCGTCTTGACTATCATCAGTTTTCATTAAGGATGCAATTTTGGGCACCACAATCACATTAACATTTAAAAACTGAGATTCTTCGAACCCAGATTATATTACGAATTGCTAAACCTTTTACCCGAACTCGACCAGCCTTCCGAATAATACCTAGGCGGTTCACGCACAGTTGTGATATTAACGAGGTTTGCAATCATGAGTCTAATAGCATTCGACATGACTTTAATTGATCACATGGATCCCTTACATTAATAATCGCTGTTGGAAGTATGGTAGCACCAACACCACATACATTTGAAATAGTTGACTTGGTGTTTGAAGTTTTAGTTCTGCTGTTGTGTTTTTGTTCCTTCGGACTTGTAATGGCTACATCGGATGCGTTAGATGAGACCACGTTTGAACTAGTGAGCGAAGTAATTGAAAGTAGACTGTGATGCCGATGATTACACTTTATACAGTTCTTGGTACTGAGACATTCTTAAATTTATCGCACGAATGAATTCGATGATCACCTTCACCACTATATACACTGGATTGGACCAAGAGTCAATACATTGACCTGATGCATTTAGGAGGTAGTTGGTTTAGTTGTATATCTCTCCAAGTCACTGGATTCCAAAGCATCACGTCCTTCATTTGTGCAATAATAAATGAATTAGCCATGGGTCGCGTCGCATTGCCTCCCTACCCAAAGCCTGTATACCTCGGTTTACATCGTCAAAAACGTTATATAAATGTCATAGTTTTATTTATCGAAATTTCATGCATGGTTGGTAGCTTTAATATATATTTACGCTTGTCATATCGCTCACACAATTTATTCCATGCCTGGGAGTAATTGGCATCTGACACTGGTATATGCTTAATAAAATCTCTTGCCTCTCCCACGAGTTTGGTTTTCAGATATTGAAACTTTTGTGCATCACTGTATCCTAGCTTGCTGTGAACAGATGCAATGTATAGATGTTTGAAGCTTGGGAAATCTTCGTATTTTCCAGAAAATTTCGGCAAATTATGATTGGGTAGTCGCACGTACGTATGAGGTTCATCTAATGTATTGCTGATGGTTTGGTTTAATGAACTTGTGAATTTAGAGGATATAGGAACAGATTAGAGGAACATATTTTGTTCGCTCAGCAGTCGACATCGTTTCTCCTATCTGGCTTGTTTCTTTATTTTTGGGGGTTTCTTTATCGTGGCGATGAATTTGAATTTCACCTCTAAATATTTGTTTTCGATTTTAGCCATTTCATTCAGCCCAAACAACATTATGCTTTGATAATTTTACAAATTCAGAGAATGCCCGCTTCAACAGATCTAATCGTGCCGAGGTGTCTGCAACTGACGTTTGTTCGGCTATTTTATCTGTATAATTCACCATTTTCTTCTCATGCTTCCATTAGCAACACCTCTTTTCCTTGATATCCTTATCGGTCATTCTGATTTAACCACGCAGTCACAATCACTACACCTTGCTTTGAACTTAACCTCCTGTATTCCCACTGCAAACCAACTACCGTCGAATTCTCTACTAATCTCAACATATATTTAATGACTATGTTCACCTACCTTATTTATTCGCTGGACGCAAAAGACGCAAAAGGGCCAATTTGGGCCGTCGAACGAATAAGGCAACAAACATGCGAAATAGTAGAGCAGAAAGAACAGACGAATAAATCCAACAAGATAACGAAAGCGTGCGTGTGAGCATGTCGCAATTGCGTGCATCTCAATCCCAAGAGGCACCAGCTGAACGAAATCAACAACGACAATTAGAACGGAGACAAGCGCGCCACACACGCAGAGCAAATGACCAACAAGTACATCGAGTTATGAGCCAGATATTGAATATTCCGCTCATCCGAAAGTGCAGATTGATGCTATGGACAAAGAATGTCTCCATTGTCATGCACTAAAATTCAAACATTAGTCAGCCGGGATGTATTGCGCATCAGGAAAAGTGGAACTACCAAAAATTGAGACACCACCAGAATCATTGAACGGCTTGCTTATCGGCACGGATCCAGATTCAAATCTGTTCCTGAAGTCCATTCACACATTCGATTCATGCTACCAAATGGCTTTGTTCGGAGCAGCAGAAACAATTCACAATACTGCGGCAAATGGTCAACAATTCAATTCAACGTTCAAAATCAAAGATCAAGTATACCTCAAAGTAGGCTCATTGATACCAATGCAAAACGAACCACATAAATTTTTAGAAATCTACTTCGTGGGCAGTGAGGACATCATGCGTGTGGATGCACATTGCGGAGCAAACTCTGCGCTTGACTTTGTCAAAGGATGATCTAAAGAATTTCTGAACCGCCATGTTAAGAGGACTAGGAGTTTTTTTCAACCGTTGCTCGAGTATACTGGTCAGGTTTGGTCGCCATACCATGAACTGCAAACCAAGAATTGAGGCTATACAAAGTAGATTTCTGGTCTTTGCTCTACGCGGAATTCCAATGGTGGACTTTTACAACTTGCCTCCTTATCTTGACCACTTGGAGCTTATAACTTACAGCCACTGAGCAAGCGATGATCGGTTGCAGTCATCTTTTTCATTGACCAACTTTTATCTTGTGTGGTAGGTTCCTCAGCTCTATTGAAAAGATAACTCTTAATGTAAATGCTCGTGCTTTGAGAACCGCACCTGCTTATAGAGCTGCTTTTCGAAGAACGGCCTTCGGGCAGAACGAGCGTTCATTGCAAAAATGCTGCGCGAGTCTTATAAATATTTTGATTTTTTTTTTTGACTCCACATTAGGCCAATAAGCTAAATTTTTTTTTTTTTTTTATTTAATTTTTTTTATCTATTAGACTTCTAAGTACTCTACCCTAGTATTTATCATTCGAAACATGCTTGTTTTTAATTCTCCTGAATGACCTCCCGCCTTCGATCAGGGACGGGTGATTGGTCAATGAACATTATTATTATTACTTGGTTTTGCATCGGTTCGCCCAAATTTTTCTAACCCTAAGACCTGTTCCCCGTTTTATTTTTAGTAAGAATACAAGAACGAGTGTTACCTGTCTCTTTTGCGAGTAGTAATAAGTAGTTTGAAGTCCTAACTCTAAGTATCCGGTTTATATTGATTCCACTGAGTGACTGCCGCTACCTGGATGAGTATCGATCTGGACTTAGAGCGTTATACCGATCGAGGTGCCCTCTGCTGTTTCAGGGGCTCCAGAACATGTCACATTTACGTGTGTCGTTCTTGTGAACCTTTAGTGTAACTGCACTGCAAGTATAGCGGTTTTTAACATTATAGCGGTTGAACTGTTTTGGTTCACAATTATTCTGTTGTAAGCTCGAAGGCTTCGATTGGTTAATTGTAACATTTCCGGTATTTCCTTTACATTGCTAGGTTCGTTTAGAATTAAAGTGCGCACCGTGGGTTTAAATGGAATATCTCCTCTAACGACAACCTCCATTTTGGGTACCGGGTAAACCTCCCATAGACTTTCTAAAGTCAGTGCCCATTAGTTGGTACTCCTGCAGAACTGAACCGATCCAGGATTCACAGGCCAATGTATCCTGAAGGATTTATAAGAGATCCGGAGTTGCTATTTACATTTATATATTTAGAATTCTCAGTTAGAGATTGAGCTATTTTTCTACTGGTCTCTTTAACCTGGTCGATTATCAGTACGGTACGATTGACACTTTAACCTAACCCAGTGCCCGATTCAGTATAGCTTTACATATAGTATACCATTGTGGAGGTATGATTTTCGTACTTCTGCTACCCAAAGTGTAGGAAAGTGCACGAAAAATATTATATTTGCAATAAAATTTAGATGCTTCGTAATTATTTGTGTTATGATTGACTTAAACTTTTTTTAGAATTATTTACATAATTTGTACAGAGGTCGCTTCATTACTTCACAAGTTTACCTAAGCATAATTTTATAGGGATAAAATGAATTCAGTACACTATTTTATTATGTAGTGCAGTAACCAAATGTGCAAACATGGTAATCCTAATAAAACCTCTCCAGTTATGTGCAGCAACAGCTGTTCAATTCCCTATTGGTAGGAGAATTTGCTGAAGTTTATTATGCCATCCTATATTATGGAACATCGTCCGTATTTATAGTCATAAAATTATTTCTTATTAATTTTTCCAGTCTATTATCACTCCGAGTTAAAATTCTCCTATATAGCGGCTGGGTGTTCATTCTTAACAATTTTAAAATGGTTTAAATTCGTTGGAATTAAGAAAATATTTTTATGATGCTGCTCTCTACAGCGTTGTAACCACGCCACATAAAAAAAATTCAGTACCGTCTATTGTGTATTTTTTATGTTTTTGTTTAGGTATGCTACGAACTTTATTGTTTGCAGGCGAACACACCAAATACCACACATGACGACTACTTTGTGCTATTCCGTTGCTCGTTTATAAATCCTTGTTATTCGGTTTATATAGACGGTGAACAGCGAGGCGAGGCATTAATAGTATTTTAATGCGAAGTGATTATAGAATATTTAAAATGGTTTTTGCGGAGCGTTATCCATAAAATTGGATTATAGAATGTTTTGTTACAGGATGATAATCTGATGCAATGACTAATTCAAAGGTATTTTCGGACGTAACTCAAAAATTTTAACTATATTTTTTTTTTTAAAACATGTGTGACGATAATATTTCTGGTGATTGCTTAACAATTTTCTTAACGTATTTATTAAATTAAACCACCACGGAATGTTTTCGTACGTCTGAGGAAGTAGAATAAAAAATTATAAAATTTCCACAGCACATTATATGGTCATTTATCATTATGCCTCCTTAATATTCACCTTCCGTGCTTTTGTAATGCATTATAATATGCATCTCGCGAACCAAAATAACAATGAAACAAGGAAAAAGCTCAAACAAGTAACATTAAATAAATAAAGCAACACCACCAACAACATACACACAGAAAAAAAAATTTTGTGCATTAAGTTCAACATTAAAAATGTGGTTTACAGTGGCAACAAACAAGGAGAACAAAAAAAAAATTCTGTCTACCAAAATAAATACTGAGAAGCTTTTTTTCAGCGTTTATATGATAGCCGTATATTGCAGCTTTTTCCGATCTTTTATGTTATATACATATTTTAGTGCTACTTACTTTCTAAGAGCACTAACAATAATAATAATAATACAAGTACAATACAGTCTGTACACAACACACCAATATTTCCCTCCCGTGGAAAATTTCTATTTTATTTGAGTGAGCTTTTTCTGTGCTTTTTTTTCTAGTTTATTGCACAAAAACAAAAATTGGTCGAATGTGTTGACACATAAAATACGAATATAAAAAGTTTGTTCATTTATATAGAACAAGAAAACATTTTGTTTGTTTCAAATTTTAAATATCCAAAAAAGCTTATCCTTTTGGTATTACACTACAACAACGCCACAAAAGAAAATAATAATAAAATTAGAAATAAAAAAAAATCGCAAAATTTATATTTATTTTCCGGTTAGCTGGACATTGTGCTTTGTGAAAACGAGGAATGGTAAAAAGAAAAATACAAACTTTTTCCTATTTCAAGTGGTTTTATTTGACTGAGCTTTGCACTTTGTTTTTTATTTCTTGTTTTATTATTTGTTGGTGTGTTTGACTTTGAATTAATTAAATTTAATTTGGTTTGATTTTTATTTTGCGTTTTTTTGTGTGCGGTTGGTGTTTTTAATTAAAATTAATTTTTTGGCTGTTTAAAGAATAGTTGATGTTGTCTGGATCACATTGGTTGTAGATATGTTGCTGTTTTTATTTCACTTCGTTCGTATACATTTACATAAAGGCAGTGTTTGTGCCTCTAGGTTGTAAGTTCCACGGTCAAAGAAAATTTGGCACAAAATGAAGGTTCAATATAATTTTTGCCGCCTGGAATCGGTTGATTCAATTTATTGGTGATAGACATACCTAATGAATTGGACGTTTTATGTTTCCCAATGATGTTTTTATGGTGACGACTCTCATATTATTGTCTGGTCTTGGATGCACTTCGATAATTCTTATATATTGGTCTGCAGATTATGATACTTGTTTCGATGCTGTAAGGTGGTTAAATATTCCGATGGCCACCTCTTCCAGATGTCTTGATTCATTTTTTGGATGGCAAATCCATCTGGAAATTTTAGACATTTTGCCATTGGCTACGTTTTCTACAGGGAGCTGTACGGTAGGTCGACCAATAAAGAAGTACCCTGGTGTTAAATAGTCTTCGTCAGATAATGAGCAAATCGGCCTTGAATTTAACATAGATTCCATCTCGGTCAGCAACGTTGTCATTTCTTCAATGGTTAGTATGTGTCCGTTGGTTACTCTCCTCAGGTGGTGCTTTGCGTTTTTTACGGAAGCTTGCCACAATCCTCCGAAGTGTAGTGAGCTTGTGGGATAAATTTAAACGTTATCTGATCTGTCGATAAGAATAAAGATTAGTGTTTTGTATTAAGAATTTGTATAAAGTTCATTTAAGTGATTGCGTTCCTCAATAAAATTTGTCCCGTTGTGGCTTAAAATTTCATTTGGAATTCCTCTGCGGGCTGTGAATCTTCTAAATGATGCAATGTAAGCATGTGTGGTTAGATCAGATACGAATTCAATATGTACCGCTTTGGTATCGAGACAAACAAAGATGCACATATAGCCTTTATGTGCCTTGATTAGATTTATTTATTTATTGATTTATTGGTTTATTGATAGATTGACATAACAATTTTAGTAGAGGAAAAGCACATTTGGAAGCACAATAAATGAACATCAACAACAAAAAATACTTCCATTAGGCATAAATACCTCAGATTTTTTCAAAAAACAAATCCACTCCATGCTAATACCCTCCATGTTGAGCTCAAGCTCATTTGTTACGGAGGATACTGCAAGAAGTGAATACTAAGTAGTACTAAGCATGTATTGTCATTCAAGCACGCCACGCTAAATAACTCGTTTTAAAAGATCTAAGCGACGCCGATCTCTTAATAGCTAATGGAATAGAATTCCAAAGAGAAATACCTCTAACAGAAAACCAAGTATTTGGAGACCTGCACAGGTTCACAGGGGAGGTAAACGTAAATTTGAGGAATAAGACCTACTGAACAATAACTTATTAAATAAATAGGGAGGTTGCTTAGTCCTGAGAAGCTTAAAAATAAAAAGACAAACGCGAAGTTCATAAAAATCAACTAAATTACAACCCAGAATCAAATTCAAAAAGGGAGAAATGTGATCATATTTCCTAATACTAAAAACAAAACGAGTACAAGCATTGAAACATCTTTGGATAACATTCATACACTCCTGAAGCATACCAAACAAAACAACTTCTCCAAATAGAAAATGTGGAAGAAGGTGCGAGAGGAATATACGCTTTTTAAAATTACTATCAGAGAAACCAACAACTTTATACAAACAACTAAGCATTCCAAAAACCGTTTTGCTAACCTTAATCAAATGATCACCCCAAGTAAGAGTTTTATTGAAAATTAACCCTAAATTCCTAACTGTGTTAGGATTTTTTATAAATTATATTAGACTGACATTTATTATCATTAAGAGCGAGCCGGTTAGATAGTGACCAATTATAAATTTTTACCAAATCATCAAAAATATGAAAATAAAGAATGGCGAATCGAACATGCAACGTCATTAATGTACATTGAGAATAGTAAAGGACCGAGAACCGACCCCTGAGGAACGCCAGAAGAGACAAGTAAGAAGTCAGAAAACGAATTGTCAAAAAGACTGCCTGAAAGCGACCCGAAATATAGTCTAAAATCAATTTAGCAGCAGAGAGAGAAAATTAAAGTTCGAAATAAGCTTATTAAACAAAATTTGGTGATTAATTGAATCGAACGCTTTCGAAAAATCCAACATCCATACTACAACGAATATCATCACAAACATTCAGTAAAGCAGTGGTAGTACCGTGGAATCTTTTAAAACCCGATTGAAAAATACATACTAAGCAAATTAAAGCTATCGATATGAGATTGAATTTGGTTTTTTACTACCAATTCATACGCCTTGGACAGAGAACTTAAAATACTAATAGGTCGGAAATAGGAAAGCTCAGAAGGATTGCTAATTTTACCAATTCATACGCCTTGGACAGAGAACTTAAAATACTAATAGGTCGGAAATAGGAAAGCTCAGAAGGATTGCTAATTTTATTCAACTTCCACTGAGCAAAATAAAATAAAATTAAAAATATGTAACAAGTATCTTGGTACAATAGGAAAAATACGCTTAAAAAATTTTAAACTAACCATATCTAGATCAGTGGATTGCGATTTAACTTCCCAAATTGCAGATATTTGGTGGAACTAGAGTTACTTAGGTAATGGTTAAAATGATTAGCTTTGAAATTTACCCTAGCACTCCCTTTGCAACTACCAAGGCCCAAATTGTGAACGTTATGCCAAAATATCTTAGAGGGAAGTGAGGGTTCTAACTTATCCTTGAAAAAATTTTGCTTACCGATACGAATTAAATTTACCACTATATTTCGAGATTGCTTATAAGCTAGATAACACTAAGAACTAGGGCTCATTTTCCAAAGACGATATTTGGAAAAACGAACAGAAAGAGCATTCGAAATCTCTTGCGTCATCCAAAGGGGGGATCTAGGTCTAAAATAAACAGTAGGGAGATGAACGCAATTATTAAATGCATAATTAATAGAGGAGTTAAAATAGTCAATTTGATCGGTCGAAATACTAAGAGAAAAAATATTGTCCCAACAAAGAGAGCCACAAATTGATGAAAGGTGAGATTCATCAATTTTCGAAAAATCCCTAAAGCTGGAACTTTTAGGTTTAGGACGAGAGTAATAATTAACAGAAAAAACATGGAGATCCCGATGAGAACCAATACCAAAAGACAATTGATTGAAAAAACAAATTGAATTATCAGCAGAAGCGACAACATGATCAATGAGAGAGTAAGAACCACCACTTGCGGTTGCATAAGAGTAAGTGGGCGCTTCAGTGTTATAAACTGAAAGATTAATGCTATTTAAGATATTTAAATAGCTACGAGAAAATTGAGAAATATCAAAATTGAAATCACCCGAAATGAAAACCTCATCATACCGACAGGAAAAGGAGGATTATAAATAACACCGAAAAGGAATTTCCGCTTATTGACGAAGACATTTAGAAAAAGAAACTCAAAGTCAGAAACGAGCCTTTGGGAAATGGAGATGGGTACCGATATAACATTTCATTTAATATGCTCGTTAACATAGAGGCGTACTCCACCATAATTAACCGGTGTATTAGCTCTATCACGCCTGAACAAATTATAACCACTAATGGCCAACGCGGAATCGGGAATATCGAACGATAGAAACGCTTCCGATAAGCAAATGACATCAATTGGGACCCCATTAAAAGTATGACGAAGTTCATCAATATTTAAAATAAGACTCTGGATGTTTAAACTAACCACATTAAGCAAGTTGGACCTAGTTCGAAGCATGGATTTTAATAAAATGGAGGGTAAAGAAATACTCTCGGTAGACATCGCGAATCGTTTACATGCAATTTTTTTTAAATAAATAATTAAGTTCTTGTTCAAAAACCAGGTTCAAATATCAAATCTGAAACAAAACAAATAAAGCCAAATAATACCAGCAATATAAACGGTAATAGAGGAACGATACTTATCTAATAATAAACTCTTCAAACTATAGTCGAGCCCCAAAACCCCCAAAATATATATTTAAAAAATTTAATGGAAAAAAAAATTTAATTTGCTGGACTGGAAATGGACCTGCGTAATCTACGCCGACTTTGTGGAAGGGCCTAACAAGTTTTACTCTCTGATTAGGAAGGTCGCCCATGACTTGGTTCATTAAATTTCACACAAGTACGCACCGTTTTACGTACTAGATTTTTACCGCCTAAAAACCAGTAATTGTTGCGCATAGTTGACATCATGAGGCTTGGACAGCATGCAGTTGACGTAAGTTATGTTCGTCTACAATTAATTTCACAAATATATCATGGCCTGGTACAATTGCTGAATGTTTTATATTGTAAGTGATGGTGGCATTTGATAGTCTACTCCCAACACACAATATTCCTGAGTCATCGATAAATGGCTTGAGCAGTTTTAATTTGCTTGACACGGGTACGCTCCTTCCGGATTTCAATGTGTTGGTTTCGGTCCCAAAGTGTTTAGATTGTACATGACTGGTTAGTACACGACGAGTCTTGAGCAGTTCAAACGTTTGTAGGTAATATGGAAATGTGGCGGAATAGGATTCTCATTGTCGGTATCGATTGTTCGCGTACGTACCTTGATGGTTCATATCCAAGGTTTGTAAGTTAGTAATATTGTCTCTGTGCTGTAGATTGTACACGCGTCATTAAAATGAAACACGCTTCCATAGTTTGCATGTCTATGGACTGGGTGTGTAGTAGAAAAGGGAAAGAATGCGTTTTTTCATTCGTCTCATGTTTTCGACGCCCTCTGTAGCAGGGAAGGGAACGCAACTCAGGGAAGGGAAAAGTACCCCACAGTGGTGACCACCGAGTATTTGAAAGCAACAACAATTTGACCGATAAAATTGTTCAGTCCGCTCATGCAATCATCCAATTATCAAGGGATATTGAATCAAGGACCATGAGGGAAATCAACCAAATTGTTTTATTAATGTAAAGTTTTGGAAGCGTTGTTAAATATTGTAAATAATTTTCAACGACTCTTGATTGAAGTAAGCGAGACCAGGTGAGTGGATTAAGCGTTTTTTTTTCTCTTGTCATATTAATATAATGTGCTCGTGATTTGTGTATGGTTGTAGCACAGAGATTAATTGTCATTCGCTATTAATTTGTTAATTCAATAATTTTTTTCTCTATCGCAAAATGAGTGATGATGAGATTTCTACACTCATACCGGACGCCGGTAAAATTCCGACAATATCACTTGTATCAGTTAAACCCCCACCATTTAATCGAGATGATCCCGAGATCTCGTTCTTCCTACTAGAAGCTCAATTCAATATTGCTAATATCTCGGTTGATTCGACTATGTACAGTCATTTATTGTCCGCTCTCGATCCTGACACCGTGAAGCAAGTTCGCAATAAAATTATTAATCCAGCTAAGTCAAATAAGTACGTTGATTTAAAAAAAGCAATCGTTGTTCGTAGAGCAGAATCAGCTAAAAGTAAACTAGATCAATTGCTCAGCGGGTTACAATTAGATGAAAAAAAAACCAACACAGCTACTTCGGGAAATGAAGAATTTGTCTGGTGATCAAATGAAGGATAATGTCCTCCACGAAATATGGTTGAAACGATTACCACACGGCACCCAGAAAATTTTGGTTAGTTTAGAAGCCGATTTAGAGCATATGGCTAAAGCAGCCTTTAGGTGTAAGCAGCGTGTCATCGCAGGGTAACAGTGAATTAGCTGCTCAATTCGACGCATCAACAAAGAAGTTTGATAGATTCTTACAATCGCGCAGTCGTATATGCCAAAACCGTTATCCAAGTCATCAGGAATTTAAAAGCCGTAATTCAAACGACGATCAAGTTTGTTATTATCACGATCATTATAAACATAAAGCTCGTAATTGCAAACCGTATTGCAAACCGTATTACCGTAAGTTCTACGACACTTTCAAAGCCTCTAACGATGCAAAAACTAAATAAAGTATCGCGTATGGCGACTAGCGATACTGTTACTTCAGTCAATAGTCGACGCATTATTACAGATCGTTTTACAAAAGTTCAATTTTTAGTTGACACCGCCGCCGATGTCTCGGTGATTCCACCTTCTCGTCGTCAAAATTGTCGTTCCAATCTTAACTTGGGCCTACGACGCAATTTTTTTTGGAAGTTTATTATAGCTAACGTTAGTAAATCAAATTATTGGAGCTGATTTTTTGTCTAATTATGGGTTGTTGTTAGTTGACCACCAAAATCGAAAACTCATTGACACGGTAACATCGTTGAGAGTGAATGCTTTGTCTGTTTTTGAAGCCAACATAAGTACTTGTGCAATCAGTCCAATTCAAACTTTTACAAAAGTTCAAAGAAATTACTAAAGAATCTCCTCAGCTGAACGAATTCAAACTCAATGTTACTCATGCTATTGTCACTGTAGGTCCTTCGTGCGCAGCAAAAGCGCGTAGCTGAATTCGAGAATCTAACTCGTCAAGGTATATGTAGCCCATCGTGTAGTGAGTGGTCAAGTCAACTTCACTTGGTAAAGAAAGGTGACGGTGAGTATTACCCGTGTGGCAATTACCGTGCATTCAATAAATTAACTAAGCCAGATCGTTATCCTGTACCTAATTTACGAGATTTTATTTCACAATTAGATGGATGCACAATTTTCTCCAAATTGCGGTTGAAGAATCGGATATTCCAAAGACCACAATCTATACTCCATTCGGACTTTTCGAGTTCGTGCGTATGGCTTTTGGTTTTAAGAATGCTGCTCAAAAGTTTCAACGTTGTATTGATTCAATTTGTCGCGGTTTATCGTTCGCGTGCTCCTTATCTGGAAGATATTTTGATAGCATCCAAAGATTTTGAACAGCATTTGAATCATCTGGAAGTTTTATTCAGTCGTCTTCAAGACACTGGTTTTGTTATTAATGTCAGTAAATGTGTTTTCGCTTCAACCGAGATAGTATTCCTCGGTCATGCAATCGACTCTAAGGGTATCAAACCTTCCCACGAGAAAGACGATGCCATGATCAATGTCATTCGCGAGAAAATGCCGAAGTATCCCTAATGGTGGATGCTTCAGACACTGCAATTGGTGCTGTTGTATAACAGTTTGTTAACAATGTCTGACAACGTTTAGGGTTTTTCTCGAGCAAATTAAATGACGCACGGCGTGAGTACAGCGCCTACGACCGTGAACTTCTTGCCGCTTACTCAGCCGTGAAGCATTTTATGTGTTTGTTGGAGGGTCGTGTTTTTGTGATTAACACGGATCATAAACCGCTCGCTTATGCCTTCCAACAGAATTTAGAGAAGTCATCGCCCCGACAAAGGGTTTGACACAAAAGGTTTTGACAACGATATAACTTTATATTAATGAATCGCATTACGTAGGCTAATAGACTTGGTTGGAAAGCACGTACGCTTAATGAAATTTTGCGTTTTCTTCGTTGGTAAATGTGTGACTTATACAATTATTTGGCTAATGCTCAGATGTGTTTAACTATTCTGGACCGTGCCACTAATTTTTCTGGGTCGACTCCTCTTGACACACAATCAGCGGGGTTGTCTTGAGTGGTAATATGTCTCCATTGCGCTCGGCTCATATCTGTAAGAATTCCCGCAGCTCTGTTGCCGACGAATATATTCCATTTTGACGGGTACTACGAAAGCTAATCTAAGACTATGGTAGTATCTATCCAGGCCACCACCTCTTCAATGTCTGTTTTCAATGCCTTTCTGACCATTTCTATCAGTTGGGATAAGAGAACCGCACCACACAGTTCCAATGAAAATTTAGTCCTCTGTTTTATTTTAATTTAAAAGGTCTTATTTATATATACAATTTATGTATTCTAACCAGTTACAAAAATTTTAAAAACTGCATCGGTGTCAGGTACATATAAAATATTTCCCTAGTTCCCTATTTCCGGAGAACTACCAGAATAGTGCCACTGGGTGGATACCAGTCATGGCGAGGTTGTTTCATTCTGTCCCAATTTTTGACACGCGACTCTGCGAACAAAAATATAGGAATGATGCTTAGTACGGCTCAGAATCTGGTGTGCCGGAGTGATTTGTAGGTGGTTTTGATTAGTAAAGAAGCATCTCACACTGTTGACGTGTCACAAACCTTTGGGAGCATTTTTTCATATGCCATTAAAAGTAATTGGAAACTTGTAAATAGCGACTAGTCATTGATCATTTGGATTCGAATATTGGAAATTAGTAACTGGAATTTGATAATCAGTAACTGGTAATTATCAGCTGGTCATTCGAAATTAGTAATTGGTAATTAGTAGCTAGTAATCGATAACTGGTAATGGATAATAAGTTATTGGTAATGAGCAATTGTTAATTGGTAATTGGTAATCGGTAAATGGTAATTGGTAAATGGCAGTGTTGTGCGTCTATGAGTATTTAAGAATTGTCTACGTGTTGGTGTCAAAATAGCGTAGACAATTGTTTTTTGAGTAGATAATGTCGAGAAATTGTAGACTGTGTAGACAATTCGTAGACAATGAAGATAAATGCTTTATTCTTCTTTCCTTCCATTGATTTCTGTACGAAGTAGTCGTCTTATATAAAGGGTGGTTAAATTTTGAGGCCCGACGTTGAATGTGAACCACACCTAAACGTCAAGTTTTTTTCTGCATTTAATTTGACATTTCTCAATTTTAGACTAATTCAATTTGAACCATGGAAAGATAGACAATCGGGCAACGCGTTAAAGTTATTCAGGCATATTATGAAAATGGGCGTTCAAATCAAAATGCATATCGTGCACTTCGTGATTTTTTTGGTCTATTTAATCGTCCAAATGTGCGTACAATCGGAAAAATTGTGCAAAAATTTGAGCAAACCGGGTCTGTAGGAGATTTTAAAACACCAGTGCATGCTCGTACAGCTCGTACAGCAGAAAATATTGCTGCTGTTTGCGATAGTGTGGCTGAAGAGCCGTCCACCTCAACTCGTCGTCGTGCCCAACAATTGTACCTCTCACGCTCGTCGTTGATGAACATTATGCATAAAGACTTGCATTTACACGCTTATAAGGTGCAATTGACTCAAGAACTCGACCAGGCCTCTTGACCATTCCAAACGTCGTCACTGGTCAGAATGGTGGCAAGAAATGGCAACAGTGGATGATCAATTTTCGAAGAAAATCATCTTCAGTGATGAGGCACATTTTCACCTCAGTGGATTCGTCAATAAGCAGAATTGCCGCATTTCTGCGAATCATAATCCAAGAGTGGTTGTCGAAAAACCAATGCACCCACAAAGAGTGACTGTTTGGTGCGGTTTATGTGCTCGCGGCATCATCGGGCCGTATTTTTTCCAAAATGAGGCCGGTCAGGCAGTTACTGTGAATGGTGTTCGCTATCGTGAGATGAGAACGAACTTTATATGGCCCGAATTGGAAGATATGGATGTTGACGATATGATGGTTTCAACAGGACGGTGCCACTTGCCACATATTCAATGACCGGACAATGGCCACATATTCAATGGGTTTACCTATATTTTAATGTTAAAATTCAATTTTTATAAAACTATAAGGTGAGAACGAAATATCATTGTCAATCGATGTCTTCGATATTGGTGGAATAAAATTAAATTTTATAAGTCGTAAATTGTAAATAGTTAGCATTTCTTTAGCATTTACCGGTAACTCCAGTAACTTTCATATCAGGCGTTTACACGATCCTGTAACATTTGCTGGTTTGTAGTATCGATTCTATAATGGCGTCGATATAATCCTTCGAAAAGGAATCCGGAAAATGGATGAATCTTCTAAGAATTTTTTTTTCTGTATCCAGCGGGCTTTATAAAACTGAATAACTCTCATCAGGTTGAAATTGAGTTAATTTCGTGACGAGATCAAATAAAATATTGGTCTGAAATGCACTTTCTTGAGCTTAATCGATTATCATAAATTAATAACGCTGCACGAGGCTAACTTCGGTTATGGTTTGAAAGAAATTCACTGTGCCAAATGTGCCGCCTGTCATGAACATTTTCGAAATTAATCGTTCGTTCGTCATCTTCATTTCTGATTTTAATATCTGTTTCTGGAGCAACATATAGTTGGGGTTACTTTAAAACATTTAGGAAAAACTTCATCGTTAACGTCAAGAAACCATTGTTTGGGTTAGTACAAATATGGGTGACCCCTTGGAAACATCATAGAAGAAAATTAAGAATAATAAAGTCGAACGAAAACATGATCCCCCCGGCATGTCTGTATCATCGCCCTGCATTCATTACTCCAAAATCAAAATGGTTACAGAAACGGTTCATCTTACACGAGCACAAATCGGTAACTGAAATTTCGGAATTCTAACAGAAACATCAAGGTTAGCACAATAGAGAAAGAAATAAAATATTCTATGGACACGATAAATAAAAGGCGTCGCCATATTATCAAACTGCTAAAGCGAAACAGGCACTGCTTTGCCTTAGCGGTTTGGAATAAGAAACCAGTTAAACAGCAGAATAATCGAAGAATCGTAATAAAAAATTCTATTCAAAAATATGAAACACAATAATTTGTATATTCAGTGATATGTCCCAATAAAATACGCAACCAAATCAACAAACCAAAGACGTGTGTCCTTATGACACCAAACAACACAAGCCTACTAAAAATATACTCGGCGTTTTTTCAATGCAAAAATTGAAGAACGAAAATCATAAATAACACTCCGATCTGATAAAACTCCATTAAAATTGGAGTCGACTTCTGCGTCACAAACCAGCAAGCAACTTATAAGAAGCGGTAAATTTCCACCCAAAAAAATATCTACCCAAAAATATTACACAAATATGCACATGGACCAATTCATTCATTCAGCTTGATGGCTTTACAACGAACCAAATTCACGAAATGATTAACAAGAAGTTTCTTACATTACAAAAGTTTTCAGGACTTTTAAATAAAATTAAAGGTGCATAAATTCACAAAAACTGGTAACCATCATAACCCAAAATTACGCGCCTGTTGTAAAATGCATTGGAAGAAATTTTATACTGACAGGATTTTCTTAAACGATACCGGCGATACAAGGAAAAACACATTGCACTCAAGCTTGCTCATCCGACATGCGGGGTCTACAACTACACCAATGCGTATGACAGGCAACTAGAAAATTCACCGATATCTCTTACCAATAACCAAACGGGAAGTCTAGCAAAGCGGGAAATTGGCGATGTTATTATCAAAATGAAACAACAAGGACAAGGAACGAACAAAAAATATACAACATGAACCACACAAACCATTAAATATCAAAAGTGTGGAATTCCAGTAGAATACCGCGAAAATAGAAAGAGGTTTATAATTTCCTCCTACACCTTCTTTCCACCACGGGGAGATCATCAGCAAGGAAGCTAGGTTAAGGGATCAACAAATATGTCGGTGTAGCTAGGCCCTATTTACAATCGTGAAAACGAGTTAACAAATTTTTAATTTC
Organism: Nephrotoma guestfalica; assembly: GCA_963691935.1. Classification (NCBI taxonomy): domain Eukaryota; kingdom Metazoa; phylum Arthropoda; class Insecta; order Diptera; family Tipulidae; genus Nephrotoma; species Nephrotoma guestfalica. Next base: position 246,344,591 of record OY829915.1, read on the forward strand.
GTACATTTAACGATTTCACACTTTAACCGTAACATTAACATAAATGTGCTTCATTACCATATAAAAGTTGGAGTTAAATTTTTAAACTTGAAGAAAGAATGAATTTATAAATTTTATCTTGAAATGGTTCCATTTACAAAAAAATCCTAGAATTTTGATGATTGCTAACAGAAATAATGATTTTCGACATTGTCTACATTCTCTACATTGTCGACGCCAGTTTTTTACATACATTTTCTACACGAGTAGAATATTAATTATCGACGCAGTGTAGACAATACGGCACAATACTGGTAAATGGTAATTGGTAATTATTAATTGGTAAATGGTAACTGGTTAACGAGATACTTATAAATAACACTTAACGCGACACATGAAGACAAAGTCATAATTTAAAACAAAAAAATATTATGATTAAAAGAAAACTAACAATTTCCTTCCACGTCATTTGCATAACAATCGTCTGCAAAAACCGCACTATGTACAAAAAGCGACCAACTTTTAGCCATTCAATTTGCATTTCGATATTTTATATCATTTTACATACATTCGTAGGTATGCAAGTAGTGTTCTATCTATTTCCCAGCTACGAAATGTGATAAAAAGTTGCACATAGAAAAACAACAAAACTAAATATGAGCTTTTTGTATCCTTTTATTATAAAAAAAAATCCTCTTGTACAATAATATACAGTCAAGCTTTGTAATAAACTTTTTCAAAATTATAAGACTAGAAAAAAAAATATAATTCTATAGTTTTTTATGTTTAGTAAACTTTAGAACTAAATTTGACATAATATATGCTTTTCCTTTTGTAAATTTATAAAAATAAAATATTTTTTTTTTGTTTTTGTTTGTTACCTAACGATTTTTCCTCTTCTTGTTGTATTCTACATGCAACTTTTGCATGTACAAGCTATTTTGTTACAAATTACAACACTATGATATAGTTTTACTATTTCTAGTGTCTGGTATATCAAGTTGACATAAACATGTTTTAAATTCGATGCACCAAAATAAGAGTAAAATAATTCTTCCCCCAGCACCAAATCGTTTAATAACCTGTCCACATTGTTTTGTTCTTGTAACAAATATTTTCTAAATCTTCTTGTATTTTATACGCAGTCATAAATTTTATACAAATTTATCTTTGTCATTCAACAATACCATGTACATTCTTCTCGCACTTATAAAAGGAAGATTTAAACGAAAAACCAGCACCGCAGAAGAACAAAATGAAAAACAGTTAACATTCAAGCGTGTAATGTTTAGACATAAAAAACAAACGTTTGTAAAATAAATGTTTATAAAAAACAAAAGCTCAGCATAATAAAGGCAAAATAAAAGAAAAAGAAATTGTTTCTATTTTTTTTAATAAATATTCAGTATTTAATTTTGTAATATGTACGACAGAGAAACAAGATAAATAAATCAAAAGCTTTAATGATACTGTTCACTGAAACGAGTTTAATTAAACTAATTTCAATCTCACTTAGCAGTTTGAATAAATCAGAGATAAATATGATAAATGTACTAAATGTATTAAACGTATTAACCATATTAAATGTATTAAATGTAAAAAATGTATTAAATGTAATAAATGTAATAAGTGTATTAAATGAATTAAATGTATTAAATGTTTTAAATGTATTTAATCGGTTAACTGTATTAAATGTATTAAATGAAATAAATATATTAAATGTATTAAATGTATTAAATATAGTAAATGTATTAAATGTAATAAATGTTTTAAATGTATTAAAAGTATTAAATATATATTAAATGTATTAAATGTATTAAATGTATTTAATGTATTAAATGTTCTAAATGTATTAAATGAATTAAATTTATTAAATATATTAAATGTATTAAAAGTATTAAAAATATTAAAAGTATTAAAAATATTAAATGTATTAAATATAGTAAATGTATTAAATGTATTAAATGTATTAAATGTTTTAAATGTATTTAATCGGTTAACTGTATTAAATGTATTAAATGAAATAAATATATTAAATGTATTAAATTTATTAAATATAGTAAATGTATTAAATGTAATAAATGTTTTAAATGTATTAAAAGTATTAAATATATATTAAATGTATTAAATGTATTAAATGTATTAAATGTATTAAATGTATTAAATGTTCTAAATGTATTAAATGAATTAAATTTATTAAATATATTAAATGTATTAAAAGTATTAAAAATATTAAAAGTATTAAAAATATTAAATGTATTAAAAATATTAAATGTAGTAAATGTATTAAATGTATTAAATGTATTAAATGTATTAAATGTATTAAATGTATTAAATGTATTAAATGTATTAAATGTATTAAATGTATTAAATGTACTAGCTGTATTAACTATATTAAATGTATTATGTGTATTATGTGTATTAAATGTGTTAAATGTACTAAATGTATTAAATGTAATAAACGTATTAAATGTATTAAATGTTTTAAATGTACTATATTTATTAAATGTATTAAATGTATTAAATGTATTAAATAAAGTATATGTATTAAATGTATTAAATGTATTAAATGCATTAAACGTATTAAATGTATAAAATGTATTAAATTTATACAATATAATAAATGTATTAAATGTATTAAATGTATTAAATGTAATAAATGTAATAAGTGTATTAAATGAATTAAATGTATTAAATGTTTTAAATGGATTTAATCGGTTAACTGTATTAAATGTATTAAATGAAATAAATATATTAAATGTATTAAATGTATTAAATATAGTAAATGTATTAAATGTAATAAATGTTTTAAATGTATTAAAAGTATAAAATATATATTAAATGTATTAAATGTATTAAATGTATTAAATGTAATAAATGTAATAAGTGTATTAAATGTATTAAATGTATCAAATGTTTTAAATGTATTTAATCGGTTAACTGTATTAAATGTATTAAATGAAATAAATATATTAAATGTATTAAATGTATTAAATATAGTAAATGTATTAAATGTAATAAATGTTTTAAATGCATTAAAAGTATTAAATATATATTAAATGTATTAAATGTATTAAATGTATTAAATGTAATAAATGTAATAAGTGTATTAAATGTATTAAATGTATTAAATGTTTTAAATGTATTTAATCGGTTAACTGTATTAAATGTATTAAATGAAATAAATATAATAAATGTATTAAATGTATTAAATATAGTAAATGTATTAAATGTTCTAAATGTATTAAATGAATTAAATTTATTAAATATATTAAATGTATTAAAAGTATTAAAAATATTAAAAGTATTAAAAATATTATATGTATTAAAAATATTAAATGTAATAAATGTATTAAATGTATTAAATGTATTAAATGTATTAAATGTATTAAATGCATTAAATGTATTAAATGTATAAAATGTATTAAAAATATTAAATGTATTAAAAATATTAAATGTTGTAAATGTATTTAATCGGTTAAATGTATGAAATGTATTAAATTAAATAAATATTTTAAATGTATTAAATGTATTAAATATAGTAAATGTATTAAATGTATTAAATATAGTAAATGTATTAAATGTATTAAATGTATTATAGGAATTAAATTTATTAAATATATTAAATGTATTAAAAGTATTAAAAATATTAAATTTATTAAATGTATTAAATATATTAAATGTATTAAATGTATTAATTGTATTAAATGTATTAAATGTATTAAATGTATTATAGGAATTAAATGTATTAAATGTATTAGATGTATTAAATGTATTAAATGTATTAAATCTTTTAAATGTATTTAATCGGTTAAAAGTATTAAATATATTAAATGAAATAAATATATTAAATATAGTAATTGTATTAAATGTAGTAGATGTTTTAAATGAATTTTAAATGTATTTAACCGGTTAAATGTTAAATGTGTTAAATTAAATAAATATTTTATGTATAATATTAAATGTATTAAATAAAGTAAATGTATTAAATATATTAAATATAGTAAATGTATTAAATGTAGTAAATGTTTTAAATGAATTAAATGTATTAAATATATATTAAATGTATAAAATGTATTAAATGTTTGACATTTTTTAAATGTACTTGATGTATTAAATGTATTAAATTTATTAAATCTGTGAAATGTATTAAATATATTAAATTTGTTAAATGTAATTAATGTATTAAGTGTATTAAATATATTTTATGTAGCAAATGTATAAAATGTATTAAATATGTTAAATGTATTAACCATATTAAATATATTAAATGTATTAAATATATTAAATGTGTTATATGTATTAAATGTATTAAAAGTATGACATCCATTAAATCTATTAAATGTATTAAAAGTGTTAAATGTATCAAATGTATCAAATGTATAAAATGTATTAAATTTATTTAATTTATTAAATGTATTAATTGCATTAAATGTATTAAACGTATTAATTGTATTATATTGTATTAAATGTATTAAATTTATTAAATATAATTAATGTATTTTTGTATATTAAATGTAATAAATGTATTAAATGTGTTAAATGTATTAAATGTTTTAAATGTATTAAATGTATTAAATGTATTAAATGTATTAAGTGTATTAAGTGTATTAAATGTATGAAATGTATCACATGTATTAAATGTATTAAATGTATTAAATGAATTAAATGTATTAAATGTATTAATTGTTTTAAATGTATTAAATGTATTAAATGTATTAAATGTATCATATGTATTAAATATATTAAATGTATTAAATGTATTAAATGAATTAAATGTATATAATGTATATAATGTGTTAAATTTTTTAAATATATTAAATGTATTAATTGCATTAAATGTATTAAACGTATTAATTGTATTATATTGTATTAAATGTATTGAATTTATTAAATATAATTAATGTATTTTTGTGTATTAAATGTAATAAATGTTTTAAATGTGTTAAATGTAATTAATGTTTTAAATGTATTAAAAGTATTAAATGTATTAAATGTATTAAATGAATTAAATATTTTAAATGAATTAAATGATTTAAATGTATTAAATGTATTAAAGGTATTAATTGAATTAAATTTATTAAATGTATTAAAAGTAATACGTGTATTAAATGCATTAAATGTTATAAATGTATCAAATGTGCTCGATTTATTAAATGTATTAAATTTATTAAATGTAATAAATGTATTAAATGTATTAAATCTATTAAATGTATTTAATGTGTTAAATGTATTAAATGTATTAAATGTATTAGAAATATTAAATGTATTAAATGTATTAAATGTATTAAATGTATTAATGTATTAAATGTATTCAATGTATTAAATGTATTAAATGTATTAAATGTATTAAACAAATTAAATGTATTAAATGCATTAAATGTATCAAATGTTTAAAATGTATACAATGTAATAAATGTATTAAATTTACACTGACAGACCAAGATTTGCAATCGCGGCTTGTTAATTATCTACATTTAATTGATCTTTCATATTATCCTAATGAGCGTTTTTAAAGATCACACCAAGATTCAACTAGGATCTGGAGGCATATAACAATAACCAAAGCTCACATTGAAATCCTTTGTGCGACAATGAATAGCTTAATAATTCAGGCTCTGGAAGCATTATTTCACTTTTTCACACTAAACAGAGCATTCTTTATCTTTTTGATTAAAAAATAACTAAAGTGGAAAAACCTTCAAAATGGCGTAGCAATTGCTACTTATTTTGGTACTTTAAAAATTTAGCACGTTTAATGGTATTCTATGAAGTAAAATTCATGCAAATTGGAGTAATTCGTGCATTACAATGGATACATTCCATTCTTAATTATAATTAAGTTAATATTAAAAGATATTTTCAAATTAATTTTATTTAATTCAACAAATTATTACTTAATAATCTTAAAATTACAGCCATAATTCTATAGCACTCTTCGAAAACGTTTCTAAAATTGAGGTAATTTGTTACAAACACATATACCTAACACCTAACCGCAGCAAATAAACAATTACATTAAAATAAATAATTGTTGGTAGAAATGAAAATCCGAGTCGAGCGTAGCTACGAGGTAGTAGAAATTACACAAACAAGAAAAAATTCTATGAATAAACAATCAACTTTATTTTTCACGTAAATAGAGACTGATAAGAGAAATTAAAAGTTGTAAATATACGAAAGATACAGAAAATGAAGAAGAACGAAAGTGGAATATTTTTTGCCGCTGTATACTTAGGTGAAATAGATGGATAATACCAAAAAGTGTATTCTATTTTTCAAATCACGTACAATTAGGAAAATTAAAAATAATTTTTACTAATTAATAGCTTTTTAAAATATTTTACTTATGCTGGAAATTTATTAAATAAAAAAACAGTAAAAGCAGTTTTGTAGATTTTATAACATAAAATATTACAGCGTACACATTAGAATATGTTTAACCCCCCAAAAAATCTCCCCAATAAAAATTTGCACTAAACTCCTAAAACTCAACATAACGATGAGGTAGCACGATATATGAACCATTTATTTAAGGAACGAGTGTCAGCAATCCAGCGCAAAGTTAGCAATTCGAAAACCTTTTTTTTAAATTATTTCCGATTTATACATTCGGTTGGTGAAAATTTTATCTGTAACAAAACAGGCCTGATCACAATTAAAGAGCTGTCTGTCAAAAGCTTGCAAACATTTATTTTAAACATGTAAAATTATTTTTTTTACGGGATTTTTTTATCGGGATTCGAAGTGAAGTCAAGTAAATTATATTATTGGTAGTTGTTATTTTACTTTTGGTTCAAGATAAATAAATATTTTTGTTATTTTCATTTGCAAAATCTATTTAATGAAGTTTATAATAAATTTATATTTTGTCAATATGTAGAACTTTAAATATATTTCTTTTAATTAATAGGCATGCGTAGTTGAGCAGATTGGCCATAAAAAGTGATGTTAATCGGGTAAGTCATGTGAGTGAGCATAAATTTGATTTCGTTGCCATACGTTGTGATCTATTGCCAGAGTACAAAACCCTCGACAAAGTTTACCTCAACCACTGAGCTAGCGGCAAATTATGGCATACTCTCGTAATCTGGTGTCAAGCGTGTTTAAGAAAATATTTATTACTTTTTGTTAACGTTAGCCGACGCCAAAGGCTAGCGTTACAGACTGTATACTCGTTATGTTTTTTAAAAATAAAATATCGTTTTTGTGTAAATTAATATAATTAATTTTATTTTAATTTTTTTTTAGTTCTATGATGTTACATGTTTGTCGTTTGACTTCTGTTTGAAAATCCAAACGTAAAAGAAAACAAAAAAAAACTTTTTTTTTGGCTTCCTTGTCATTCCTCGTAGTTTCAACAAATGCATCGAAACAAAAAAATCAACTTAATATGTGATTGGTCCATTGAGTCCTAGGCAGGCTACCAGGGCTGCTGGACGGGCCAGAGAGCTACTGAGAAGCATACTAGTATGCCAGATGGGGGGAAAATTCTTATCGACGAGCATTACAATATCGTCTATCTTTGTATTCAATCTTTCTTGTTTTCATTTATTATCTTTAGGAAAAAATTCCACCAGTTTTATAATTGATACCCAATTCATGGGGTTTGTGAAATTTGAGGTTCGCAGATTGTCATTTTAGTACCTTCAGTTAAAACATCAGCGGTCGGTAAGTATTCATTCAATCTGAATGAAAAGAGATGCAAATTCTTCTAAGGTAAATATAATACTTTTGGATACCAGTTTCCAATGAAGCTGAAAGTATTTTATGGACGCTTGCCATAATACCCCAAAATTGAGGTTGTAAGAAATGACAGTTTATTTGTTTATTAGACCAAAAGGACATAATTCTTCTTTGTTCGGCTTGGAAAATGCGGTTCTTTTAATTATCGGTTGGTATCCATGAAAGTACCTGGGTTTTATTTTTTTATGATTTCATCTTTGCAATCTGTTTTGGGACCGAACCGAAGTGCTCCTAACTCTTCAGGAGTGCAGCTATAGGTCCGATTTACGTAGAACCATCCGAACAATGCATATATCTATGTCTATATACTACTGCAATGGAAGATAAGTCGGCCCATTAGATTTTGCACTCCGACAGGGGGTCATAATTGGGTTCGTTTCCATCACCGATCGTATTTTCGTTATTCCACGACGTGGCTTAAAATGATTTAAACATGCAATGAATCATTACGATGTTAAATCAATTAACTTTTGCAAATGTACGGACTGCGTTGAGCAACATAAAAAAGATGCAAGATACCCAATAATCCACGCCTGTATTAAAAAAATAACTTTGCTTGATTCACTCGCTGAGAACCACCATTCACTCTTATTGGTTTGATAATTGTGGATGAGATACGCGTGCAACCAACACAATTTCTCACAATTTTTTTTGCAGTATATTTTACCAGAAATTGACCAAAAGCTTCTACGAATCAATCAATGTTGGTAACAACGTTTGATGTTTCGAATCATAGTTGATGTTTGCATTTTGTAACGACCTCCGACGGTAACACATTGTTTTCCTCTTAAAATGGGTTAAAAAATTTGAACTGGTGGTTCATTGGAACGATTTTCTTTAATGATGTTATTTTTATCTCCGTATCGAATGCATCAATCTGGACACCCTCACTAAGAATGTTAAAGCTGCAGCAAGCTCTTGTATTATTAATTCGTCGTTGTTGCATTTGAAATCTTGCCATTTATTTACTATAAATTTCAATACATCTTTTCCTTATTTCGAACTCGAGTGTCAGATTAAACAGCACAGTCGCGAGTGTATCTCATTATCGCACGCCAAATGTTGTTTCGAAGAAGTTAGATACTATCCCGTCTATTGCGATCGATTTTACCCTAGAGTAAGATGTTGTTAGCGTATCCGCAGAGAAACAAGCTTCTCTGAAATTCCTAGATATATGAGTGCGGCTCAAAGGTTTTCACGACTGATGCTAATGCCTGTTAAAAGTTTAAAGTTCGTGAACGTGAAACACTGATCAGTGGTTTATCGGTTAAGCATACATTTTTAAACATCGAAAATTCACCATTTGAAGGTCATTGACAAGGCGTCGTAGAAATGTCTAAGTAAATCGAAGTATGCCATCGTGTAAGGCAATATAATTATGAGACGCGTCGAAGCGTACATTTTCTAGTCTTTAGATGATGAATTAAAATGTTTGAATATGCTGTCATCATTCCGCCATTATTTGAGATAGTCATTGATAATGATTTCTGGCTGTGGGATGATGAATTAAACACTTAAGTGTGCGCACGTAACGTCGCCATCATTTGAATCTACCATCGATAATCAATTCAAGCGATTGAATATTGAATTCAAATAGCTGAATATGTAAAGCTAAAGAGGATTAGTCGGATAACAGTTTTGGAATCTCATCTAACTAGTTATAATGAAAACAGCACAATTGCCTGTACTACCGCTGAGTTCTATACAGATGGTGAGGAACTTGCAAGAGAAACTGATTGGATGCATAATCAAAATAAAAACCAAAAAAAAAAAACGAAGTGCAGAATTCTTGGCAGAAGTTGGGGGGCAAACACAAACCAAAGTTAATGAGTCTACCTGACCAATGTCCTGAATCTTAACAACACCAACCCCAAGAACAACGCAAGGTGGCAATGAAGACAAAGGCGCCGCCGCCAATAAATGTGTTTGACATTACAGAGTTTGCAAATATTCAAGCTTTAAAGAAATCGGTGTTCATGAATGGCTACACAGAGTACTGCCACTAAACAATAATGTTTTGGAACATAAACACAGAAGATCTAGATGCATATACTCGTATAACTTTAGCCACAAAGCTCACTGAAGAAAGTGAGGAGTGGTATACCTACGGAGATAAAAATAACCGAGAAATTTAGTTATGGTCAGAGGTCCCACCTTCAGGTATACGAGAATATAATAGAACGATAGAAAATTAGCCAAGGAACCAAGATCACACCCGCTTTTCATGGTTACATTCAACAAAACCGCAAACATTTAATATATTTTTAGTATCATATCAAAGCAATGCTCAATATGACGGTTAAAATACGAGTATAGAACCGTGGTACTCTAGTTAGCCGAAAAAAACTTGATTATCAATAAAAATTGATTTCACCTAATTCGCATATTTAAAGGTAATGTGGACTGGGTGAAGTTAGATCAATTCGTAAATGCTGGGTCCCATTAACCGAACACACTATAAGCACGTGAGATCCAGCAATTTACGAATTGATCCAATCAATTTTTATTGATAATCAAAATTTTAACGGCGAGAATTTTCTGTCTACTTCAATAACATGAAATTTTTGGCTAACATCATCAGAACTTTGTAATACTACCTGACACAAAATATGTCGTTAATGCAGATTATTTTTCTGTTGAAATTGTCGGTTCAATTTTCGGCTTAATCGCACCAAAAGGTATTTCGGGTAAGATACTGTGAGTAAAATGTGCCGATAGAAACAACGCGAAAGACTGCTCAGTTTGCCGAAACGAACCAGCAACCAGCACCCGGCCGCCTCACAAAGTGTCCCCAAAACCACAGTAACTAATGCTAACTGTGAAACATATCTACAACTGTAAGAGCTGTAATACCTGGAATAAAAGGAATAATTATTTTCCTTTTATTCCAGGTGTTTCAGGTGTTTTAGTGGAATTCCGAAAACTGAAGGAAGCGAGCTGAAAGAATGCTTAAGTTGACGGGTATATCCTTCCTAAACACAAGTATAAAGATAGCAGTGATCATCCTGGATAGAATTTCACAGACAATTAATCCGACATTAGGAAAGGAGCAAGTAGGCTTCAAACCAGGATGAAGATCCTGGTCCCGGAGAAACCTACTGGTCTGGACTACGTAGATGGCATATGCCTGCTAACACACAAACACTCCGATATGCATCATAAAGTACAGAAGATCTATCAAAAGAAGCTTGCCTCAAAATAAATATTGGGAAAACCAAAACGATGAGGCTAAACACACCAATGCACATCGACATAATATCAACCAAAAAAAGTGGAGGAAGTCAATGAACTTTTATACCCTGGTTGTGCTCTAGCGAAAACATAAAGACATAAAAACACGAAACAGCCAGTACGACATCCAACATGTTACACAAAGTTTGGAAAACATCATCCTATCCTGCAACACCAAGCCAAGAATTTTCATTTCGTGTGTGAAATCAATATTACTGTTCGATTGCAAAACCTGAAAGCTCACACATAAGTTCAAAAACAAGATTCCGTGGTAAATAAATGCCTTAGGAGAATACCGAGGCGCTTCTGACCCAACAAAATAATGATAGTTGAACTGAAATGGAATGTCGGACGAGCAGCTGGATGTTTTTGTCTTGCTCTTGACATTATCTGATTGCTGCAAAGTTGGTATCGTGACTTACACTGATTTCAGCAAATTAAAGCATTTCTTCCTGATAGCTCGTGAAATAATGTATACACTTGAAGCCCCATGTGCCACTCACCTTCCTAAAAAATTTAAGGTTGATGTTGTTTCATACAACAAAAATGAAATTTATCATAATGCATCTTTGAAACTCATTTTCCAGTAAATATGATTAGACTGTATTACATGATGTATACATTTTATATTATTTCCAAGTCTCGGAGGAATCCCGAAAAAGTCAAAAATATTTTATGGTAATAAAACATTTTTGAGTCATAAAATTATAGAAATATGTGTGAGCTCGAAATGTATGTATATGCAAATGAATAAAACGGAATTACGTCGTACATATAGGAATATACTCGTATACTTGCGATGTTCAATTTAATCTTGAAAGGTATATAACGAATACGCGGAGCTGATTATGCCTGCGTGTATATGGTATACGGGTATAAGACATAAACGGAATGAATTTCTAATAAATTTTTAATTTATGATATTTTTATTCGCGATACAAACTCGTCTTACCTGCCTGCTTCTTGATTAAATTGTGAAATTGAGTTAGGTATCCATACTTTGAATTATATTTCTTAAATTTAGACATGCTACATAAAACCACTACTCGCACGCAAAAACACATTTCGTCCAATTTCCGGATCATACAAATTTAAAACTAATTTAAAATTATTCGTTCGTTTCATCAGTTGATTAAAATTAAAATTTGAAAATTGTAAATTGGAATTAAGAAGAAAATTTAAAAATGAGATCTCTGAAGAGTATTCGTATAAACAAAAAAAAATTATAATTAACTAAGACAAAAAGGAAACTTCAAACAAAAGAACATACCATCGATAATATGCTAGGCTAGAGAATTTGATCTACATAGAGACTTCGAAGCGGTTGTTGCGCGGCCAAGCATCACAGTATGGGCTGGGTAGAAGTATATGTAGATCGATTTTAACTGCTGAAATATCAAAACTAATTACCAAAAGTAATTCGACCTCGGCACTCACCCGATAGTTTATCCTCAATTGAATATTTTAAATTAACCGGTTGTTTTTTTTAATTAATAACGCAATGGATAATTGCAATTTTAAACAATGACATAACTGAATTGTTAAATCAGAAAGAAAATTCAGAAAATTTTAAAACAGCTTAATTAAATCTTAATTACCCGACACCAGCTTATAGCAACGAACACAGTTATTGGCACCCTAGTAACTCAGTTGCATTAAAATTCCTGAGTTGGAATGACGTGTTGTGCACTAATTAGACCAGTGATTGTTAAAAGGCAATGCATTATATTACAGTTTTAAGAATAAATATTTCGGATAAAATGACGAGTGCTAACTACAAAAGGTCCTCGATGAGGTGAGAGTTGGTAAAATTTTAAAAAAATCGGCAGCCAAATTGTATAGTATTCCGAGGTCAACGATTCAATTTAGATTGGGCTCCAAATTCACGAAAATCTGACCTGGCCCATCAACAGTATTGACTGAAGCGGAGGAGCTAGTAATCGTAGACTGGGTTAAAGTATCCCAACGAAAAGGTTTCCCTAAACGGAAGGAAGATACTCTTCGTGCTGTCAAGGATTTCCTCGAGGAAAATAATCAGGATCATCCTTCTGGCGAATAAAGTTTGCCGGCAAAAGCGTGGTTTCACTCATTCTTAAAGCGACATCCCTCCATAACACTAAGAGTACCAGATCCTGTTTCATCTGACAGTGCTGCATATTTAATGGAGATGAAACAAATTTCGTGCTGTGCCCTAAATCAAAAAGTATTTTAGCAGCGAAAAGGTCCAAAAATATCTTCGAAGTTGACACGGGATTGGCAAAATCAAATGTTACCGTCATGTTTTCGTTCTCAGCCTCGGGAATCATGACTCCACCAATGATTATTTACTCATACAAACGAGTGTGAGAAGAAATCAGAAGCACGGTGGCAGATACTTGGGGCTATGGAATTAGCGAAAACGGATGGATGACTAAACAAACATTTTACGAATATATTCCGAAAGTTTTTTATCCGCATCTTCGAGATAACAAAATTAAACAATTATTTATAGATGGATAGATGGAGTGTAGATGGGCATAGCACTCATTTTACTTTACAAGTTAGCCAGCTTTGCGTCCAATTGGATATTATATTAGTTGCTCTGTATGCAAACTCAACTAGAATTTTGCAGCCAGTGGATGTAGCAGCTTTTAAACCACTGACAAGTGCATGGAATAGCTCAAATACTAAAATGGAGGCGTAATAACCCTAGCAAAAAACTCACCAGGAACATATTTGGTCCTCTATTAAAAGAAGTTGTAGAAAAATCGGTGTCTTCCGGACTGCGGATTTAAGGCATGTGGCCTTTTTCCCTGGAATAAGTATGCCACAAATACGTCCAAGTGCTTAGGTAGACCCTTAGTAGCGCATTTTCAAAATACTAAAAATTCAGATAACACAGATGCTTTCCATGAATGCTGTACTATTTTGGTAACCGAAAAAGTAGCAATGTTGGAAACACTTGATAACGCTGCAGATATTGAAGATAGGTCAGATGATTTTAAAACTTTACATAAGATTTATACCTATCTTAAGTTTAATAAATATAAAGGAACGGTGGAGGGAAATGCGGAAAACAACGGTTCGCAGACGGATATTCAATCTCTCTCGTCAGAAGGAATTACTGGCATAGATATTGCCAATATTAACGAATTCGACCAAGTAATTGAAAATATAAATGATGTTGAAAACATAACAATACTCAATGGCCACGAATCCATTGATATTCCTGAACTAGATTAAATTTCGGTTACTCAAACGTACACTGTCATTAATTACAAAATTGACAGGTCTTCAGAAAATATTTTAACCGTTGATGGGAACACAGATATCCCAGAAAAAATCAAAAAAAACATTGAATTTGTCACTCCTTCATGAGGACGTATTAGATTGAAGGCAGACACTATTAAGACAGGATTCAAAAGAAAGGCGAAAGGAAGAAAATAGGAAAATCGAATATCTCAAAGAAGAAAGGAAAGCTGAGAGAATTAAGAAGAAAGCACTTAAAGAAAATGGAAAAATTACAAGAAAAACCGAAGGCGACATCAAGAACCAAACAGAAAACCGAAAACAAAATTACAAAACTTTTGACCTTATTAAAGTTAGCCGAAAGTTTCTAGCCGAACGGTAATGCAGATAGTGTCTTCGTTAACCCAGCCGAAAGATGATAATGCAGATATTGATTTCGCTATCTAAGCAATGCATCCATTGCCACCCAAGTTGCATTCACTTAGCATCCATTTTATTGAGAAATTTGAGAAGGGGATGCAGGGGTGTAATTTTGCAAAAATTCTCTATTTCAATATATCGAAAATGCATTGAATGGCCTTTCGTTCAAGATTAACGTGCTTTGTCATTGATGCCACTATGGTTATTTTGTAAGTCATAATGTTGGTCAACTTCGGCCTAATTGTGGAGAAATTCTGAAGGGGATACAGGGGTGTAATTTTGCAAAAATTCTCTATTTTAATATATCGAAAATGCATTGAATGTCATGTATCCCTTTCAGAATCTCTCCATGATTATGCCGAAGTTTACTAACAATATGACCTATCAAATAACCATAGTGGCAAAATTACACCCCTGCATCCCCTTCAGAATTTCTCCACAATTAGGCCGAATTTGACCAACATTATGGCCTATCAAATAACCATAGTGGCATCAATGACAAAGCACGATAATGTTGAGCGACAGGCCATTCAATGAATTTTCGATATGTTGAATTACCGAATTTTTGTAAAGTTACAGCCCTGGATCCCCTTCAGAATTTCTCCACGATTAGGCCGAAGTTGACCAACATTATGGCCTATCAAATAACCATAGTGGCATCAATAACAAAGCACGATAATTTTGTACGACAGGCCATTCAATGCATTTTCAATATATTGAATTAGCGAAATTGTGCATAATTACACCCCTGCCTCCCCTTCAGAATTTCTCAACAAAATGGGTGCCAAATGGATGGAAAAACAATATCTGCTTGGATAGGAAAAACAATATCTGCATTCTCATCTTTCGGCTGGGATAGCGAAGCCACTATCTACATTACCTTTCGGCTGAGATAGCAACTACGCTATCTGCATTACCGTTCGGCTGGAAACTTTCGGCTAACTTTAACAGTATAAACTTTTGCCAACAGAAAAAGAGTACACGGACCAACGCACACAGTAACATCCGGTGCTTTAGCGTCTTTACAATATTGTTCACCAACAAAAAGTGTAGCGGAAATTCAAAAAGAGACCAATCCACCACCTCATGACCGAAAATTTTTTTCGCCTGAAAAAAATTTGGATGGACTCGGAACAAATTGGCATCAGGTGTATCTATAGCTAGCTATGATTTGAACTGAATGTTTTATTTTACTTTTATGTTTAAATGAATTTTAATGTACCTGAGTAGGCACTAGCTACTTGTGATAATATAATATTGTTACAAGAATTTTTTATGTTTCTTATTATTTGTGATAAAAATAATTAAGCAAATAGTTGGTTGCTAACTAAATTTTTCAATGTTTTAATTATTTTTCGTGTATTTAATTAAACTTGTATAGAGCCAATAATTATATTTTTCAGGTGCCAATGATTGTATCAGTGTGCCAATGACAAGCTATGGCTGCAATATTGGGGGTGATTCCGTACAAGTTCCAGAAGTTAATTTCTAAATAAAGAGGTTGCTCTAAGGATGGTTGCTCTCCATGACCTAGAGAAACCATTTGAACCTTAATGTAACAAAAGATTCGTAAGTGCTGCTTAGTAGTCGATGTTTCAAATTTTACTGGCGTTTATTTTGAGTTTGTTGCACAATTTTGTAAATTTTGAGAATTAGAGTTAATAAATTGCATTCCTTGACGGAAGAAGAGCATCGTGTACCACAGTCACCACTAGGAGGTTGGTATCTCTGAACAGGCGTTTAGAATATGATTCTGCGGAATGCAAGTAACTATTAAAAGCTTCTGAGTTTATTTCGAATTGTCTATCATCCCAAGATTGTTTCAGGCAGGATCTATATTTCCCGAAGCAGAAGAATTTCTGCTGAAAGCTGGGTTGATGATTTCTCGCGGGGGCCTGGTTCCCAAACCTCCACTGGCCCTGTGTACTGTTTTCACACAAATAAATCTAGCTGGTCATTAGCTGGCTATACCTATTTTAGATGCAATGTTTTTGTAAGAACAATAAGGCGTTGATATTCACATTGTCGTATATTTATTTGATTGCGATTCAAAAGATAAATCAAAATGACATTGGTGCGGTGAGCAAGTGCAGGAACGAAACATCATATAATACATATTACGAAATGGATGTGTCATGTTTTACTGCTTGTTGATTAGGTGTAAGCAGATACACCTTACATGGGGAGACCTATAAAATAAAATAATTTTATAACAAAAGATCGATCACACAAGATTATAACAAAAATATAAAAAATAATTTTCCAAATTGGTATATATGCAATGAACTTGTTCTAATCAATCTTGTCTGATACCAGACAGTAGATAGAAAATGGTCTTAAATGTACCGTAACGTTTACACAAAAATTCAGTGACTTGCCAGATAAATTGCAAAATAGTTCAATGTAAAATTTTTGCATTGCGCTGCATGTATGCTCGAAAATATTTTCTTCAGCAAATCTATAAACAAAAATTCAATCTTTATATACCATATCACTTTATGTACATCAACCGATAAGACAAAAAATTAAGATTTTATTTACACACACCCATAAAATAACAAAAATCTGTCTACATTGTTTTTGTGTAGGGAGCAAGAATATTTAATGGCTCGTCCGATTCCTCGAACGAAACATTTATGTACTTGTGGACTCTTGCATCAATAATTGATGATCTAAAAGTACCAGACAGAAAAACCTAACGATTTGTTGAGTTTCAAATTTAATTTTTATTTGATGGATTATGAACCAAAGCATTTACTTATTTCAGTATATCCCGATTAAAATACTTTCTCGTATAATCGTTATTAATGGTAATTCAAAACTAAAATTCTTTCGAGAAAAATATGAAAAGTTAGAAAAGTTGAAAGATATTAAAAATTTTGTAGAGATTAAATATTTAAAAATTATAAATTTTTGTTCACTTTTATTATTTGGTTTTAGTTTTGCGTTTCTGAATATTTTTATTGCGAAGTCCTAGATTCATACCGCCTGTCAGTGCTCTCTGGGTAACTCTAAATGAAACAGGAGGTGGGGAATCAGCACGACAACGTGATTAGTCTCTAGCCAGGCCTAGGGATCTCCAAAAATATTCGAGCCAGGCAAAAGTTACAAATTAAACGTGCTTGCATACAAGAGCTTAAATGGTCTGGGAGTGGGATCCATGGTACCACCAATAGTTACATTCTTCATTAAAATGGCTATCAAAATGTAAGAAAATTAAGCGTTGCCTTTCTTATCCATCGGCGCATGATCAATATGCGAATTTGCACCACTATACCCCGCAATAACAAATTTAACATCACAATCATTACTATACGAGGACATGCAATCACCAAATCAGATAACGTAAGATATATTCTTTGTAGAGTTGAAGAAAGTAATCAATAAAATGTATAATCATGTGAAAATAATAAAAAAAACTTGGTACGAATGCAGATAATACATCGCACATCGGTCCTAACACCTCCCACCACACTCGTAACAACAACAGTCAGTAGTTGTATAAATACGAGTTTCCCGCATAAGAGAACCCACAGTGTCATGTCTTTACGAGACACCTTACCAGATCCACACATAGACTGCGATCTTTTGCTTGTTATATTCAAATATAGTGCTGTCATCTACATTCAAAAGACAAGTACAGAAGACGATTCGATGGAATGTAGATGCTTTAAAAAATCTATCATCACTGCTAAAATACCAATCAGATGTCACTGACTATCTAAAAGGGCAGAGTACCAACGACGAAATTCCTCTTGACATCCAGGAGAAGTGGTACGCTATACAGTCAGTCATATCCACCGTGGCGCAAAATAATATCGGAAAAAGGCCTACGACACGGCTCGCAACACTAGAAGCACTCTAGCAGAATATCTCCGCGCTAGGAAAGCTACGACTAAATATCACGATCCGAAAACAACTTCCTAGCGGAACAAGGAACTTCAAAGGATAGTTTTGCTCCAGGAACCTTACTAAAGACTTCCATCCAAGAAGTACAGTCATCAAAAAAGAGAATAGAGAGCTGAGAACAAACATGGCCGATATTCTATCAATATGGTAAACCGACTTCCGAAATCTACTAAATCTGACTTATGAAGTGACCTCAATTTGAGCCAATGCTCCACCAGGTGAAGAGGTTTTTGTCGAATATCACACTCAAGTGACACAACGTGAATAATAAAAACAAAACGCAGGAATACATTTAGTAGCAATTGCTGCCATATGGAAGGAATGAACTACATGAGTATCGTTCAGTCCCCATCATGCCGAAGGATTACTTCCAATCGAATACCCGTTTTTAACGACCGGACAACCTCTTCTCTCAATATTCGAATTCAGGCGAATTTAATCAACTATTTCGGCAGTGTGCAAGAGAGTAAGAGGCCAAAATGGAGTGGTTGGTGATTTTAACCTCTACTTGTGGAACTTGGATGTATCGTTTTCGCTAAATGAGCTTGTTGCTCAAATTCGCTGCCTCAGATCACCAACGCGGTTCATAACGGCTAGCTGCAACGATATTACTGGTATGATTAACGCAAGGCGCTGCTTATTACCGATGACTGACCTAAAGAGTATCCCAGCAGCCTCAGCATAGATAAAACGCATCTCTTGATTGAACTATATCCAGTAGTAATCAGTCGACACTTCTCGAAGAGATTCAGTGCTGTCAAGACACTACTGAAGAAGAATAAAGAGATTCTTAACGGTAAAATTAACGATTTCTGGTGCAGAGTTGAGTTCCTACACAATGGTTTGTATTAAGAATGATCCATCATTCGATGCAGACCCATGACGTTGCTGAAGAAAAAACCAACGGAACGACACATGTGCACTTGCTTCAGGACCAACTCGCAAGTGTGTGATTGTAGCCTCTCTCGTCAGCCAAACCAACAAATCCGCAACGTTTCGGGTACTCTAGATGAATTCGTCCAAAATATTGGATGAATTTTCTTCTTGAAGAGATGAACCGACGATAAGTTTGTCAACAAATACGGTCAATCACTTCACTCAAGACGATCGTATATTACATTGCAATGTATATTTCCAAGTTGGAGCAACTAAGGTGAGAATGACAGCTTCGGGAACTTGCATCTCACTGGAATTGTTCAGGGAATGATTGAGAATTTTGAAGAAACAGCAAGTATCTACATGCCAATGCGCTTGTCAACTGTGTCATCATTTATTTTGCAAGAGTTCGCGAAAGGGTTTTTCATAAAGCCATGATCCCATGAAGGACTGAACAGCGATGCCATATCCTGCGAGTAAGAAGATTGAGTAAGAAGAATAAATACATTGAGACCATCCAAACCACCAGCTTATGCAGAATGAATGTTAAACAACGAAAGCTCTTCAGAACAGTAACGCGCACCATAGAGGATCCGCTGACCAGGGAGTTGGAGATTTTCGTAGGTGCGAAGGTTATGTTGCGATCCAAGATAATAATTTACAGAACACTTCTCAACGAAGCGGTTGGAATTTTAACGAAGATCATTTAGCCTCTCTTCAAAAGTTAGTGTTGGCAAGTGTTGAGTTTCCCGCCCTCAGCTTCGAACGGTCTCGGCTAATTGTTTCAAAATAAGAAATAATTGGAAATTCTGCGCTTGGTTCTCAAGAAACAAATTATATCAAAATAACTCAAGTTACGAAAATTTTAATTAGTTACACGGGCTTCGGCAAGCCACTCCTTAACCGGTGTTTAGATACCAGGACAAATCGTTTGCTGGTAACAAATAAAATCTAATAATCTAAAATCTAAAATGATTTTTATAAAAATCATTCAAACGAAAATGGTCGGAAGAGCTCATCCATTATTTTTAAATTAGTGAAAATTTGCTATCAATAAATTTTATTCAAACAGGAAAATTATTAAAGTGAGATTTGACTCAACTATAGGAGCTCTAAAATAATTATCTTAGAGAGCAGGATTTTTTGGACTCACTTCCAGGTACTCGAAAACTATCTGTCACCATTTTTTGTCTAAATTGTGTGAGTCGAAGTGATTCTTTAACCGATAATCTCCCATTAACACTTTCAATCCCTATTTCATGAATTTTTATTTAAACTGCTTGAACCGAGAAAAACTATAAACTTGGAATTGAACCATCAAAATTCGTTTCGTTCGAAAAACCCTTTTACCAAATACAATTTTTTTAGCAGATTGTTCAAAAAGACATTTGGACGCTATCGACATAGTGGAAGGAAAGTGAGCGACCGAGCCAACCAAATAATCCACTAAATGTTTTTTAAAATAATGACGGAAACTTTCTATCACCGATTTTAATCAAAATCCTTCGAGCTGTAAAGTGACCTGGACCCAGACAAAGGAACTCCCAGTTCATCATAATATTTATGAACTAGATAGTCGCTGTCATTGATTCCTTTCACTTTTAAAACTCCTGAAATTTTCATTACAATCATTCAAGTACTTTCCAAACTCCGTGGTCTAAACGTTCAATCTTTGACACATAAAATCATAAAATTACACAAGCTTTATGGCGTTTGCCTAAGTATAAATAATAATAAACATGTGAGCCTGAATATGTTGTGGCCAACACCTTACTTTCTTTTACCACGAATGCATATATGGATCTGAAATAGACCTTGAACTTGGTTTCTATAGTGAAAAATTACACTTACTGGACTTTTGGTAAAACTGTTTCGTACAATCCAAAATCCATATTCCTAATTCAAAAGGTCAATCGTTGTTAAGATATAGATTAAATTTTAATTTAATTGAATTTCTAATTCAATTAAACATCATTATCGCTGGAACAACATTCAACAAAAGCTCCTCCCATGAAGCTGCCTCTTACGGTACACAGATTTCGACGAAATTTTGCTGGAATTTCCCAAGTAATGGAAAATGTTGAGATGCCGAAAAATTGAAAAGCTTCTTTAGAAGACGACCGATATTGGTCAAGAATCTCCGATCGCTCAATTTATGGTAAAAGCTTAACTACGAAGTTACATCCCGATCAATCAAATCGTCTGGGCTGAAATTATTGTTGAAAAACTATTTTTGCGCAAATTGTGTTTGGATGTCAGTTTTTTGCAGTCAGACTCTCAATCCATTAGACCTATTGTTTCTTTTGTTCCAATTTTAGGGTTGAAATAACAGATCCCATAGGAGCTTTTACGTTTTTAGAAAATAATTTAAAAAGTATAAAATTTAGGAGAAAAACGACTAAACTAAAAAATTTTAAATCCAATTTGCAACAATATCGACGTGTTCAGTGTTCCACTATTTAAACGAAAATGATGATTTTTGGCATAAAAATGTTTTTCAAGTTAAATTCGGCTTCTTTACAGTCCAGACAGATTCATTGCAACTGTTTTTGCAAATATTTTGAAAAGTATTTACGAAAACAAGAATATTATAAATTTAATTTCAAGCTAAATTAGAATCATATCAGTTGTTAAATTTTACCGGATATGACGAGTTTTGATAAAATCAACTTTGCTTCACTAAAACTAAGCATCTCTACAGTCAAGGTGGATTAACTATTCGGAATCAAACATCATACTTAAACTTTTCCTATTAACTGGTATATCCTTATAAAATTTAATGGGAATCTGTGTATCGGAAGTACAGCTTCCAAGGGAGCTGTTATAATTTTGGCAATGATGTTGAAAAGTTTAGCATTTACAAAAAACGTAGCATTTATATTTCACTTTAAAAATCATGTCTGACATATTCAATCCTCCATTTGTTATGAACCGATTCGACATTTCGAATATTTCGATGGAGGTTTTTGTTCTAATACTAAGGCCCTCGTTTGACCTTTAAACATTCGAATTATGTGAAATTGACTTTTCAAATGTTTTCCCGGCGAAAATTTACTGCTAACTTCAATAACATGTAATTTTGGGCTAATATCAACAGAACTTTGTACTACAACCACCTGATACGCAATATGTCGATAATGCAGGCTTTTTTCGGCTGAAATTTTCGGCTCTCTGGGAAAAGGAAATTGCAAAAAACATTTTCATATCATGGTTGTCTTAGTTATATTTTTTCGGCCTACTGTTTAGTGTAAACATTTTAGAAACAAATCAACTGAGAAACTTTTGTTTCCGAAAAATTTTATTGGGAAAAATTTTCCTCATTTAACTTTATTTCGGAATTTTTTACACCAAACTGATGCCATCAGTAGGCTAGAAAATCGAAATTTAGACAAATACGCTATGAAAATATTTTTCCCATTTTCCAATTCCCAAGGAAAGCCAGAACAGTGCCACATAGATTTAGAAATTTAGTACATTCAGTGTTTTCATTTTTTGCATTCGGGAACAGACACGCGATTGGTATTAGTTTTTTGGTGCAAATCACTGTTACTAGTAGTGTAATGTAAAGTAATACGAATTCCATTTCGTCAGCTTCACTCTGCTTATTTTTGGCACTGGCAGATAAAATAGATTTTGGCTGCGTGGCAGTTCAAACTTTGTTACACTGGCATAACCTTTGATGTTAGAATTTTTTATTTTCTCTGTATATTTCTTGATAAAAGAACGTAAACGTTAGGTTTCTAAAACTTTATATTTTTTTATAAACGTTTTGTCGTCATATAAGATGCTTACTAACCAAAAACCATAAAAACAACAACAACCAGCTTTAAATTGGTAAAAGAAAACTTTAAAATGAAATTAAAATCCAAAATTCAAACTAACCAAGCAAATAATTGAGGCTTTTATGTATTTACTTTGTTGTACATGCAAAACAAACACATACGTCTTGATTGTTTAATTCTTTTCAGTTTTGTAATTAAAAAAATAAAATATTTCCTTTTATTTATTTATTTAATTTATAAATTTTTAATTAAATTTTATATTTTAACATTAAGTATTGAGGTTTTGTTTTGGTGCTGCATTGTCAATATTGTTTAAGAGCGTAAATACCGTACACAAATGTTGAGTGTTTCAATTACGACGAGGACTCCGGGATCGTATACGTAAGTAAATGCAGATGGTCGCCAATCACTTTATTTAGTAAAATACTTCTACAACCGTGTTGTGGTAGGATCACCTCAAACCAATGAAAATCATTTGGGAGTTTTAGATTCGTTTAACCATATTTGCAAATTAAATTGTTTGCCTTTCTGCTGTTTCAAAAGTTGTGTTAGGTACAGACAGATAAAAATAAAACAAATCAATGAAACAAAAAGGTAAACCGCATCTTTTGAAAAGGGTAAAAAGCGGAATCCGATATATTTTATTTTTGTTTGTTGGGGGGCCAACAATTTTGTAAACTTAATTAGTTTCATTATTGTTTTGTCCGTGCCATGGACAGCAAAATCAGAATTATACTAAGAAAATTTTGGTTAGAACTGATTTTGGATAAAAAATAATACAGTCTGGCTCAAACCTATAAGCAATTTATATAACTTGTTGTTTATATAGCAAGTCTGACAACCGCCTATTGACAATGGTTTCTCTAACCCCCAGCTTAGCTTTATATAAATTTACGTTTTTACTAAAACGAAGCTTAACTTTCAGACGGCATGCGGTACTTTCCTCAATTTGACTGCACTGTAACCATTAAATATTCTGTCTCTGGAGAAAAAGCGTTGCTCGGCCGAAATTGATTGATTTGGAAGTTTTTTTAGGTGTAAAAATCATAACTGCGTTTCTTCTTTAATTCTGAGTACAAAACAGTTAAATAATATTTTGATAACTTGTGTCCATCACGTTACCACAGCCGGAACCATAACAGAGTTAGCGAGCACCGCTACAATATCAGGCGAAATCATATACATCCAGCCAGATGTCTACCCTATAGAGCTAAACCAGCTATGCTACAAGAAACACAGTGTATTGTGCAGCCTTGTGCACTATCCGATTTTTCAGGCAGATCCATATAATGCCATGGCCGAACCAAACAAACTATGGCACAAGATCAGTGTGCACTAGCTGATTTTTCAGCCTGAACCAATAATTAACCAGCCCTAATCAATTACAACCAGAACCCAGTTTTATCAGCCGGAACCATTAGGAGCTGTCATAGTGAGCACAATGCGCCTAGACGGTTGACAACATGTAAACAACTACAATATTATCCAGAACTATATGAAGCCAGTCCAAACCACACCAATAATGGCAAAAATATCACAATGTACTGATGACTATCGGACCTCTGTTTTTAGACCGGTGTTTTTCGAACCGGAATCGTTTTTGGTTTGTAAACGAAGCTCTGTGTTCCTAATTAGGATGTTGTGGAACACATAAGTTTCAATCCGAAACCATAACAACAGAAAGTGGAACCACTACAAAGTTAGCAAAATTTCGCAAACAGTAGTCAAAACCATATAAAGCCATTGGGAATGATCATCAGAATGACCGTGCGATCCGGTTTTGGGTGTTGTTTACTTTCTAAAATTTCATGAGGTTAATGGCTAACTAACCGGCTGATATGTAGTTCTGGCTGATAAAGCTCTGGTTCTGACTGAAAAATCATATAGTGCACAAGGTTCTTGTAGCACAGCTGGTTTTGGGGGTAGGCCTCTGGCTGGATTTATATGGTTCCGCCTGATATTTTAGTGGTCCTCGCTAGCCCTGCTATGGTTCCGGCTGAAAGCTTTATGTTTCACAACCATTTTAGTTCATTCTGGAAAATCTTAATGGTTTCGGGCTGAAAAAACACTTGTTTCGGCTGGCATACAATGGTTCCGGCTAACTTAATATTATTTCCGACTAATAAAGTTCACAATAATGCACATTTAATCGTGATACTTGTGGCATAATTTATTTGGTTCCAGCTGATATGATTCAGGCTAGCGTGACGGATACACCAAATTAAAATTAACAAATTTGTTTTATTTTCACGTTTCATCGTTTTCTATGATTCACCTAATTTAATCTTCAGTATTTTTCGAACTAGTACTTTTCTGGGGGTAAACCTCCCGACAGCCCCACGTATGTGTATTGTTAAATAAGTTTTCTTACCAGCAGTTAATAAAATAATTTCGCCACACTAGGTTAAGTAATGTCTTAGTTATATTTAATCTAAAGGACTCCCTCGCCCCCTTTTATAAACACCAGTGATTTCATAGTACCAACCGAGTTTAAAAATATTCGTAAAGGTTTGCTTTCCATTGAATTTTAGGATCATGTCTAAAAATCTATACTAGATTCTCGTTTTTATCGTATAATCCAAGTTCATCTCCGTCGGCTAAGAAGTGGCTTAGCTGTAGAGAAAGGAGCAACATAAGAGTTAAACTCCTAAACGAAGGAGAGAGGCACTAAACGAATTTCCCGAAATTATGATACATTGCAACCGATTCATGACACGACTACTCTCTCAAGACTGTTTTTTATAAGGGACTCGGACTTTATCTGAGAATCCTCTAAACAAATTTTGTTATAATTGGAACTCATCAAAATCGATTCTAAGCTATTGAAAACCTAACTCAACCATTTCAATAAAAATAGTTCGACCCCAAAAATATTTAAATTAAATTTTTAAAACTTACGAATCATCGAAATTGATTCTTGGTGCTCAAATAAACAATTTCCATAACGAATAACACAAATTAATATTGTTACCTGAAACTAATTAGTTCGAAAGTAAATTGAGCGACAAAAATATTTTTTTTTTAAATAACGCGATTAACACAGCCTTACATACAGCATTCGCCGTAACGCAACCAATGGCAAAACATGTTGCAATTTAACGAAGGTTATCTATCAAGAAAAAACACAAGATGGATTTTGATGCATGATAATGCAACATCACGCAACATAGTGCAGCATTCTGCAATACGATGCAAAATGACTCATCGAGCTCATATGACTTCCTCTTCCTCATGAATTTTCTTAAAAATAATTCGATTCGAAATTAACAAAAAGAGACTAGGAACTCTGAAATATGGTCTTACCGCAATCGATTGCTATAACTTTAAACGGAGAAACAATTAAAACAGGAACCCTGACTCTGCCGGAAAATCCTCTAAATGAATTTTCCTGAAACCGGGATAGATCGATGTTTGGTACTTGCAAATCCTTACTCTCAAAAAAGGCAAAATCATAAACCCGGGCCCAACATAGGACCCTCTAAGTGTATTTTCCAGAAATAAGCATCATAATCGATTCCTGGTATTTTAAATCAATTTTCACTAAATTAATTTAATCTAGATTAATCTTGTAAGTAAAATAAGGAAATTGAATCGTGACCCATAGGGAGACATCAAAACCGTTTGAGCCGAAAACACAAGTGAAAAAGGGATCAACGTCAAAACATTAGTGCTGCGTACATAACATAATCGCTCCCGAACTCAAATAAATTTCGTTAAATGCTTTATGTCCCTCCCTCTAGTTGCATACTTGATTTGAACAAATCAAATAGTTTTCGCTTTCTATTGAGCATGAAGCAATGGTAACTAACTTCAGTACGATACTATGATATTTTTTCCGAACTAGCTCCCAATTTCATGTACGCACCATATTTATGTACATTACATAACACCACCGATTTTAAAATTACGCGTTCAACTCTATCATTGAAGATGTCACCGTAACGCAACCATCACAACATGGTGCAACATTCAGCAATATGATGGTACATAACGTCAAACGTCTAATTTTATTGAAACAAAAGACTCAACACAAAGCAACATTATGCGCAATCGAGTAACATGGTGCAACATCGCGCAACATAGTGCAATATGATGCAACAGCCCGCAACATTGTGCAAAAGTGACAACTTCCCGCAACAGGGTATACTAAATGAATTTTTCAGTAATTAATACTACTTGTAACCGTTTCCTTTCAATCGAGACTCCTGTCTCACAAAATTTTATCAAAACCGTTCAAGCCATATTTAAAAAAGGAGTCCAGATTTCACCGCAGCACCCCATAAACAAATATTTCCGCAACTAGGACTCATCGTGATCTATTCCTAGCAGCTCCGGCTCATACCGAAGGACCCTCTTGGTACTCAAAAAACCCCTCAGAAATTTTCATGAAAGTCGTTTCAGCTAAGAGAACATTAGAAAACGGAACCTGGTCCAAACGGAAGTTTTCCAATACAATTTTCCAGAAATCAAAAGATTTTCCATTACAACCCATTCCTTGTACTCGAGAATCCACTATCAATTAGTTTGATGAAAAGCGTTCGTGCCGTTCCGAAACCCTATATATATATAAATATACAATTAATCCTCATATTTTATAAGATATATTATACAGATTAGATAGATTAGATAGATTAGATAGATTAGATAGATTAGATAGATTAGATAGATTAGATAGATTAGATAGATTAGATAGATTAGATAGATTAGATAGATTAGATAGATTAGATAGATTAGATAGATTAGATAGATTAGATAGATTAGATAGATTAGATAGATTAGATAGATTAGATAGATTAGATAGATTAGATAGATTAGATAGATTAGATAGATTAGATAGATTAGATAGATTAGATAGATTAGATAGATTAGATAGATTAGATAGATTAGATAGATTAGATAGATTAGATAGATTAGATAGATTAGATAGATTAGATAGATTAGATAGATTAGATAGATTAGATAGATTAGATAGATTAGATAGATTAGATAGATTAGATAGATTAGATAGATTAGACAGATTAGATAGATTAGATAGATTAGATAGATTAGATAGATTAGATAGATCAGACAGATTAAATAGATTAGATAGATTACATTTTTTCTAATTCCCATATAATCATATGGAGTATCAAAGGTCTTGAAAAACGAAGCAATTTTGTAATCAGGGGTTTGGTTCTACCGTTTCAGCGTTGGTAGATAATTTTTCAATTACAATGGAATCATTGCTTGCCGCGTATCATCGAAATGGTATTGAAGAATTCCACAAATTTAGGATGCATCTTAGTAGTTGAAACTACAATTTTAGCATTGAATGCACTTAGATTTTGCAAACTCCTATAAAATCACATGACATATCGTTTTCAAGGTCATGGTTATATCAACAATTTTGTTATCAGTTCTTTAGTTGATAAACCAACGGTTTTGGTACTGGTAGCTATTGTACTAGCTTTGGCACTGAAGCGGCTTAGTAGTCCGAACTACCACTAATATGCTAGAGGCGAATACTTTTTCTCATTCCGATACGTTTTGTCATTGTCTAAGAATTGTCTGAATTTCTGTTACTTAATTTTAGAAAGTGAACTTTAACACTCGCAGTGTTAAAGTACAGTTGTGTCTTTAATAATGATATATAACGATCCATGCATTTGAGCGCTTATCGGCTTTTTTGAATAATCCGATATTTAGACCTTATATTTATCAATGAACAACGCCGGTCTTACGAGGCGTGTATCTCAGAAAGACTGAACCACTCAATTTTAAAATTTTAGTATACACTGAATTATTATGCCAGCCAGTAAGTACTTAGATTTAAAGTGTGTTGAATTTTTTGCATTGCTAAAAGATTTTTAGAAAGAAATCTAACGAACCATGAATTTGAACGCTTATCGGCTAAATTTCAAACCGAACCGAAAATGTGCAAAAATATTTTTTTCCCTTAAAAATTCCTTAACTTTCAAAGCTTCCTTATCGTTTAAATATTAAATAACCTATAACTTATACAATAACAGAGCAAACAAAAACGTTCATCGTTTGTACAGACCAACAGGTATTCCACACCAATCAAATTGTTTTGTACCTTTATAGAATTGAACAATTCCACAACAAACTAAAAAAAAACGCAAACAAAAATTCGAAAAAAGTAATTTTGCTGCTTTACAACAGGAAATTAATTTTATTTTTACTAATTTCCGGGAAAAATTGATTTTTCCATCATAACTTATATTCACATAGGTATGTTGCATGCATAGCGGTAAAGTTTCCAATTTATTCACATTTGTCAAATGCATATGCAATTTAAATAAACCAAACGATAACGATCTTAGATAAGTAAACATTTCAAGTCGAGATCTTGATTCTAAGACCATGCTAGGATTTTTAGTAATTTCGGAATTATCGCATATCTCGCACGTAAAATTATGGATCGGTAAAAAATAATATAGAGGATTTAGTGAAGGGCCCTCAATGGAACCGGTCAACCAAATCAAGAGGCATAATATGGAACAATTATCCATCATCGAAGATGACGTGAAGACGTCAAGTATAGTTGACGTGAAGTATAGTTGCCGTAAAAGTGCTACGAAAAGGACATCCGGGTGTCATCCCAGAAGAACGCATTGTGGAGTGTCTTCTCATATTTAAATAGATTAATGAATGGCTCTAAAAGCAAGGTGATAGTCGAAGCCAAACTCTTGGATAGAGTACGCCATTCGCAAGCTCAAAATAACATAGCGCATATTATAAATCACACCAAATAAAATATCTATAAAGCGATAAAAGTGAATGCGAATGAGTTAAAGACTGGACAGCAAAGCGAGGTCAATCGCAGGGTAGTATAACACGAAATAAATTTTAAATACCAGTTATTTGGCTCAAATTATTAGTATAACACGCATCGCATCATTTGTAGAAAATTTAAATAGAAATACTAGGGCTAACGAGGCGCCATCTCCTTTAGAATTAATGGATAATTGTTGAAATATTGAATGATTTCAAGAAAGCCGATTCAAAGTTGACTGCATTAGAGCGTTGTGCGTCAGAAATTGTTGAGGTCGAATTGAAATATTTAAGCTCCGTAAACTAACTTACGTTAAGCGTAACTTTACCCTTGAGTTAAGCTAGTTTATCTCCGGCCGTGTTACATCGTTTACATCAATAATCGGCCAGTTTAATCAAATCATGGCAAGAACAACGGTACAACAAAATAAATTTTTGAAAAATTTCACAAATAGAATATCAACATCATTGAATCAGAGCCTCCTAAATCAGTTAACAGAAGAACTGCACTTTTCTGCACGGACTCTCAGGTTGCAAGTACTTTAACCAAGTTAAGAATCTTTCCACAGCGTCTGTTCATAATATAAGTCGCATCTCGCTGATTTGAAAAATTTTCAATATTTAAGAAGTGCATACGAGCTTCGTGATCGCTACGATGAAAACTATTTCACGAAAGGCATTTTGTACAAACATTTGTTGATTTACATTAACAACCATCAATAAAAAATCCGCCAAGGCTTTTGCATATTTTATTGATGAAAACCGATACTGAGGCGCAACAGGCCTGGCACATTCACTTGGCACCAGTAAGAGTAATACAACATTAGAAGAATTTCTCTGCTTTATTAATAATCGTTGTGATGGATTAGAGCCCTGTGATTCCACGAAACTAAATCAAAGCAAGTCGTCATCTGTAAAATCGCTTATTGTATCAGCTAAGCTGAGATATTCAAAACCAATGAGACCATGCGCGTTATGTGATCAGCCACACAGATTTTTGAATGTGTGAAATTTAAAGGGCGGGAGTAAAAGGATAAATGGAACGAAGTGCCTAGATTAAATGCATGTTTCAATTGTCTTATATCAGTGACATCACAGTATGTTACATGATGGTGTCGCATCCCATGTAAACAGCAATATGTACACTATACTATGCACACATCGATATCTTCAAATAATTTGACCTCATCAACTAGGATATCAAATAATGGATTTTGGAAAGACGAGCTTCTAGTCTTTCCAAAATCCCATTAATGAAGTTGTATGCCAATTCGAGCAAACCTCAAACGAAGAAACGATCTTTGGCTGGGTCATTTTTGAACAGTCGAAAGCTACAAAAATTAATGAAAACGG
This sequence comes from Nephrotoma guestfalica, assembly GCA_963691935.1. Classification (NCBI taxonomy): domain Eukaryota; kingdom Metazoa; phylum Arthropoda; class Insecta; order Diptera; family Tipulidae; genus Nephrotoma; species Nephrotoma guestfalica. The sequence goes on from OY829915.1 coordinate 246,375,889, forward strand.
TACGTATGCGATATTCATATAGCAGTTTAAGGATAGGCCGATTCCGATTCTACACTTAAACGATTAAGTGTTCCGGGAAGTGGAAAAAATTACCACGAAAAATGTATAGAACAAGGACGAGCGTAAATGTCAAGAAGAATCATTGTACAACTGCGTTTAAGGAATGCGATCCATGGCTGGATGATACGTTTACAGCCGCAAAATACAGATTACTGGCCATGGAGCGTAAAAAGAAAACGCCATCTTTGTGAAAATGTACCGAAAATGTATGCAAGAATTCGAATTATTAGGGCAAATGGTCAAATTATCATCAAGAGACAGACATAGTAGGTGATTTAGTTTGTTCTGATTGCGACCATTAAGTTTAAAGTTGTGTTCGACGGGTCCTGTCAAACTTGTACGGGGATATCACTGAATGATAAGTTATTAATTGGTCCCACAGTATAACCAACATTGTGATTCAGAAAATTTCATATTGCCTTAAGCTCCGTCATTGAAAAAATGTACATGTCAATGATGATTGATTCAGATCTAACCAAGAATGAAAGAATTTTTCGCGATTCGCAATCGCCATAAAACCAGAAAACTAATATCTAAAAATACCATCATTGGCTGCGTTTAATTGATTTTTGTTCATAAATTTAAAAGTAAATTTTGTTTGTTATATTACCGATTTGACCGATTAGTACGAATTTGACGGATTGTCCGAACGGTCATTTTACTTGCACATTTTCTCTGGAGGCAGAGTGGTGTGGTGGCAGTGTATTTTATTGAGTTACAGGATAGAGCGAGCGCTTACTTTTGTTATTGTCAAATGTATACTTTTCCTTGTTCTCGTTCTCAATCAGTTTTTGAGTTAACCTAGTGTAAAAATACACTAATTTGCCCCATTATCGCCACCGCATTCAGGTTCTCATTTTTGAAAACAAGAACGGGTGATTAAGTAACCTAGGTGTGGTGCGGGTCACGCTAACTGGTGGCGGATGGGTCGAATCAAGGCGTTACGCGAACCGTGCCGATGATCAGCCTGGATGGGGACCCGTCGTAAAATAACTACTCAGTCTTTAACGGAGAGCTCTGGATACCTGGCGCCCTCCAGTTGTATGTAGTCTTACCCGTGTATACGGATCGCACCGGCGGACCATCATTTTCTCCGCTACTAGTGGGGAAAATAATAAAAAAGAAAATAAAACTAAAAAATTGGCCAGCACTTCTCAAATGCTGGTGAAGACGGAGGTGTCGGAAGTGGGAGGGGGGGCTGCGGCACCAGATGTTAGGATGGCTAAAACTGAGACTGGTTCCGAGGCATGCAAGCCAGGAACTGGTGGTAGTGGGAAATTCTGTTAACTGGGCAAAAAGTTGCATAGCCGAGGGGAGCAATGCACGTAAGAAGCGCCTTGTAGCGAAAAGACAGAGGTCTAGTGAGGAGGTGCATGTAGGACTAGATGCCGAGATGAAACGGGCCACGCTCCATGTGGGGCAGTCGCCGAAGAGGCAAAAGCTCTTCAGCGAGAGCCATGCGGAGGGGAGCATCACTGGGCAAAAATGCAAGTTGGTGTTTAACGCACTGAACCTAGGTTTCATAAAATTCCTTGGACAACATCCAGGATCCCCGCCAATTTGTAAGGACGTGGGCTGTCATCAGCGACGGCTGAAATTGACTGCATGTGCGGATCAAAGATCGGCTTCTTTGTATAGGAAGGCGATCGAGGAGGTAGGCGAGGTATAGCCAGGAGCAAAGCTCAGGGCTTTTCCGAAGGAGGATATCCCGATCAGACCTAGGATGATGGTCTGGATTTCCACGGAGCCGACTAACCTGAATGAATCCCTGAGGATTATCCAGGTTTATAATCCATTAACCTGTATAGTCCTCAGGGATTCAGGGATTTTCAAGCAAGAGGAGTCCAAGGGCAGATTCATATTATCATTTATGATAATAATTAAGGAATCCCCGGCTCCCCTGTCAAACCAAAGGCGTTATAAACTTCGGCTTCGGCTCTGTCATCCTTAAGATGTTCAGAAAGAACATAAAACTGAGCACCGCCCTGCCCGAGAGGAGGGGAGCAAGAAGTCCAGCCGGTTGAGGGAAGATCGGCGAGTGGTACCTCTCCCAAGGAAACATTGAAGCTAGTGGCGAACCAAGTGAAGGACTAACTAGGGATCTTAGAGATCGAATATCTGTCGGCATTGGGAGGGGGGCATATCGAACTCAGAGGAAGGAGATGTGGACCTCCTTAAGTTTAGAGACTGCTGAGCGGGTCAGACGGAGGATACCGTCGACTTCGTCAGATCCAATTAACTGACGTAGCACGGCTGCCGCGATAAGGTGAAAAAAAACTGTTACTAATGATCAGATTTGTGCAAATAAATCTACATCACTCCAAGGCTGCTTCAGCGGCGCTACTTCTCAGACTTGCTAAGTCAGAGGAGGAGATTGTTCTGATCCAAAAACCTTGGATTAAAACTATAAGATCTGTGGTCTGCGAGCGAAGAGTACACCCTTTTTTAAGCTTGTGGGACGGAAAAGAGCTGGTAATGTATACTGGTGGAAAATAATATAAATGTTTTTCTACTTCCGCAGTATTGCAATAGAGATATGAAATATAGAGCGATATGTATAGAGACGGAGAGGAGAAGAATCTGCCTTGCAGCCGCATATATGGACCAGGAGAAGCCAGGGCCCACAAGCCTTACTGGGGGCACTTGTTTGGGATGCGGATAGGAGGAAGATCTGGGGTAGCTCGGACATTAATGACAGGGTTGAGTTGCTTTTCGAATTTCTTTTAAGAACTAACCTCATTATTAGCAATAGACAGGAGGTTCTGGATGTTACTCTGGTCTCCGATTTTATTTCACCTATGGTCAGGGAATGGAAGGTGGCGAAAGAGCATTCCTTCTCTGCCCATATATAGGGAGGTATTGGAGGACAGGATTCCATCCAGAGTCCTGGCACTCCCCAACACGTGTAGTGATCTGGATTTAATGGTGCACATTATTTATAGGGCTTGCAATACCTCTATGAGGAAAACTTGCCCATTAACAAAGCTGAGGGGAAGGCAAAAACCTGTTTGATGGACCTCGACACTCACGCCGTGCCGGAAAGTTTGTGGGTCTGCTTTCAATAGAGCGAAAAGATCAAGAGAAAGTTAAGACTTGAACTTCTATAAGCAATGCCTCAGTGTATACAAAAGGGAAACAAGAAAAGTGCAAAGGAATTCATGGAGGCTCTTCTGTGATAGAATGGAAGGGGTCTCTGATACCTCGCGTTTAAGAAAGATTCTCTCTCCTAGTCCAGCTGTTCTAGGCTATCTGAAAAAATCTGACGGCGAATGGATGGTTTCTAGTGAACAGACTCTTGTTCTTTTGGTGGAAACTCACTTTCCGGGATTTAGGGTGACTGCGGGCTCCAATTGTTGTGTACGGAGGATACTCTGCGTACGCGGAAGATAAAAGGAAGCCCTTTAAACCAGCTGGTCCAGGTGGGATTGTGCAGCAGAAATTCAGAAGAACTCGGAGGTTTTACTACCTTGGCTGGAGGTTACCTTCAAAGGGTGTCTGAAGCAGGGGTGAAGGTGAGCTAGGGTGATCTTAGAAGCTCGCACAGCAAGCCTTAGGACCTAAGACTAATATCTCTGTCATATTTTATACTGAAACCCATGGAAAGGTTGCTGGATGTCATATTCGTTCGAGAATTGTAGCTATAAGCTGGACATAATCCCAACATGCGTACTAAAATGGTAAGTCCGTGGACACGGCGTTACATAGCTTATATCGGAAAATTGAGAAGTCACGGGATTTTCAAGAATACTCGTTGGTGGCGTTTCTCGATATCGACAACGTGAAGGTGGAGGCAATTAGGGAAGGATTGTTGCCACATGAGATTGAATACCCTGTAACCAGGCTAATTACTCACCTGCTAGGTAGCAGAAGGGTTATAGCGAAGATGGGGGAAGTCTCTGTTAGGAGACGAGTTGTTCGGGGAAGACCTCAGGTAGGTGTCCTCTCTCCCTTTCTTTAGAATATAGTAATCAATGGAATATTATTGGAAATGGAGGGGGAAGAAATAGGCGTGGTTGCGCATACCGATGACGACAGCTGTTTTGGGGAAGCGCCTATGTCCAAGGGTTGGACCAGGAGATGCGGATTGGAGATTAACCCATCTAAAACAGAGCTGGTGCTTTTTACTAGGATATATAAAATTCCAGTAATTGTCCCACCAAGTATAAATGGTATCTATGCTGACCCTTACTGATAAGGCGAGATTCCTGGGGATCTTTCATATGTGAATTTTCAACTTCTTTGTTCAAATCAAAGTAATTCAATATAGCCAATCGTGTTCGTGCGCCTTTCATGAGTTTGGTTAATTCTAATTGTGGTCGACCTAAAAATCAATCAAGAATTATACAATAGAGAAAAGAGAACAATAGAAAAAAATTGTAGTACAATTTCATGTGGTTTTGCGAATAACGCTGAAGTTTGCACGAACGGACCAAATACCTTCAAAGAACTTAAGCTTCTTCATTGGGTCAATCCCTATAGTCTGGATCCGGCCAGCTTTTAAATTTTCTTCGCCTTCATGAATTGGCCTTTTTGAGTTTCCAAAATATTTTTGTGGGCGGGATGTCAATATTTTCTACTTAGTGGAATTTTTCGACAAGCTCTACGATATCCAGAATTTATCTAAACTAAAACTACTCAAACCAATAAAATCGATTTAATTTGCGAGAACGAAAAATAATATCACTACTTTCCGTTCGGAAAGGGCGCTGACTGTTATCCTAAGGCTATCATTTTAACAGCGTAATTACTAATGATGGGTGTGTTTTAAGCCTGACAGAACTTTAAATTGTAAAAAATAAAACAAAAAATTAAATTTTTATGAAAAATATACTCTGGCAAATCATCATGAATAGACTCACGCTTGAACAATGCTACGAAATTATTAAAATTTATTTTGAAATCTGAGCAATCTTTGTCCATCTGAGCAAGCCATCCGTCGGACTGTGGGTAGATTTCGTACCACATACTCTCTAGAGGATGCAATAACTTCAACACGTTGAAGGACGAATGTGCGTATTGAAGAGAATATCGCCGCTGTAAACGAAAATGTGGAAAAAGACCCTAAATTAATGGTTCGTCGTCGTTCGCAGGAATTGGAGCTCTGTCCGTCCACTACATGGACAATTTTGCGCAAAGATCTTGACCTACACCCGTACAAGATCCAGGGTGCAGAAATTGAAGTCACGAGACCATTATGAGCGTGGTTCTTTCGCCGGTTGGACTCTAGAGTAGTTGGCAAATGACCCATTTTTTTATGGCCAAATTGTGCGCAGCGATGAGGCTCATGGCTTAACGGGTTTGTTAATAAACAAAATTGCCGCATATAGAGTGAGACCAATCAACAAGAAACCCTATACAGACTCCATTACATCCAGAAAAATACACCGTTTGGTGCGGTTTACACGCTGGTGGCATCAACGGACCCTATTTCTTTAAAAATTACGCTGGGGATCGTGTTCCGGTCAATGGAGATCGTTACCGCGCCATGATCAATGATTTTTTGTTTGAAAATATGGATGACATTGATCCGGATGAGATGTGGTTTCAACAGGATCGCGCATGTGCCATACGGCGACCGCAATCATCAAAATCAAAATTGGACGTTAAGTTAATTTCGAGAAATGGACCTGTCAATTGGCCTTCAAGGTCGTGCGATTTGACACCTCTCGATTATTTACTACAGGGCTACGTAAAGTCACTGGTTTATGCTGATAAACCAGTAAGAATTTTACGCCTTGGAGGCCAGCATTGTTCGTGTTATTCGTGACATACGGCTAGCAGTGCTCGAAAAAGTGGCCCAAAATTGGATGTCCAGAATGCGTTTCGTCAAGAACAGCCGCGGTGTCCATATGCCCGAAATCATTTTAAAATATTAATGCCATGTATTGATCTTTCGAATAATCAAAATTTTTTGATTACAATTTAATTGTTTGTGTTATTTTTTACAAGTTCTATCGGGCTTCAAAAAACACCCGTACATGTCCTGTATTAAAAAAATTTTACACGCGATTTTTTTGGGACAAACTTCATAGCCGTACTGCAAACGATATTAAAATATTATTGATATTAAACAAACATCCGATTAGAACGATTGTTGAGATATAATGCGATCGTTAGCGACCACGTAGTAAACGCCAATATGTTCCAGAAAGTATCACAAAATAAGATTAACATAAATTGGCTGGGTGCGAGCAATCAGGGAGTAATAATGGACTCACTGGTATGGAAATGATAATTATTATATTATTTGAAATGCCATTGGAATTTAAATCGAGCTTCAATCACATTTGTAGAACGTGTTATTGTGAGGATATTGATTTGACTGTACAATACTAATCAAATGTTAAATAAACTCTCACAGAATTGGTATTCATTAAATATTTGAATGTTAAAATAAATAAAGTTAAAATTTTCAAGTTTATAGTTGAATAAGCAAATGAACTAATAAAATATCAAAAATATACAAATTTTCTCTTATATATATTATTTTCAGGGGTTCATAACCTTTGCAATATTCCAGTCTACGAAACATTATTGCAAAGCAGTTCAAACACTTTCGTCTTATATATAGTGCGATGGTTGCTTGGATGTTTCAGAACTGCGTAATAAATGAAGGATTTTGGATATAGAAGTATAGATCCAAGAGATACTTGGTAAGAAGGCTTGACATAACTCAACATTTTATCAAAAACCACAATACAAATGTTTTATTATATATAAATACTCAACAAAATAAATAAACAGTCCACATTGATTGTACTGTGTGTGCTCCGATTAATTCAATATAAGTTAAAAAAAAATGTTTTATATAGAAAATCAAAATTTGCAATCGACACGTCTACAGTGCAGGTACACTTGAATTAACCATGAGAAATAAAAATTTATTTATTGAAATAACGTGATCCTCTTCCATTTAAGCATATTACATACAACAAAATATATTATGCTCTTGATTTTAATTAGTTCAATTAATTTTTGAAAGCAACAACAAATTTTTTTTCGTAACCATTCAAACGCAATTAATATTACTACAAGTGGTTTGAATATAAAAACAACAACCGAGCTAGAAACAAAGCATTCCCATTAAATTTACCAATAAACGTGAAAAGCAATAATTTAACAATTAAATTTCACATGAATTAATGCTTAATATTTAAAACCTTTAAAAATGTAATTAAATAATAAATAATTATTTTTTAATAATTTCCCATATTTTTAATATCTATATAAATAAAATAAATTTTGTACGTGGCGGCACAAGTGTGTAGTGAAAGTTTTCCATATTTCAAGGAGATGGAAATATTTATGTAAAACAACAAGTACAGAAACCCCAAATGTAGGATCATTCATGCAAATAATTATAAGTAGATTTTAGTTTATTAATTTTATTCTTTTTGTGTGTAATTTTCATTAAAAATAGAGAAAATACAAATTTTCTTTTGATCTGGTTTTCAATTAATTCAGATTTTCCTGTATCAGGAAAATCGTATGATGTCAAATTGTATTATAAAAGTCGAGTTCAATTATTTATAATTCTATGACTTCTTTGAAATTCACAAAGTAGTAAAATTGAACGGTAACCTATTCCAATTGAGCAACATCTAATTTTGTTTTCGTGGAGATTTACATCTTAGGGGAAGTAGAAGGAATTGAAAGGGGTGGTTCTAATATAAGACAATTTTCCACAAAAATATGTCCTAGAGTAGTAGTAGGAAATATATTTTTTTCATATTTAAACAATTTTTCCTTTCTCACTTTCAATATTTTTGTCGAAAAGTTCCTGATTTAGTCGACTTTTCGTTTTTAGTAACATTGAGCATTAGACAATTAATTTTTGCGTAGACAATGTCGATAATTGGTAGAGTATGTCTAGAATTCGAAAATAATGTAGAATATTCCTCTTTTTGTTTTTTCAATACGAGATTATTCTGTTACAGTTTTCCACTTCAAAATGTGGTTTTCGGAACTCAAAATTCATTTTTACAAAACATTTGGTGAGATTAGCACGATTAAAATAATTCAAGATTTTAATAATAGTGAAGAATTTCCTAAACTTTCCTAAAAATTTAAATCCGCCATTTTTGTTTCAATGTATGCGTAAAACTTCGTATAAACGAGTGAATTATAAATTTTATGAAAAAATGCAAATAAGTACGGTGACTAAGTACTTGTAAATAGGTCAATTTGCATATCGTAGGGTTTTTCCGAGGAATTTTTCCAATTCCAGAAACACCGCTACCAAATACTAAGCGCACTTTTGAGATGTTCTGAATGAAAACTAACCGATAAACACCATTCCTTTGAAAAATCTCGGGGCCCCAGGTGTTTTAGGAAATAAAATTTGGAGAGAAATATTCGAATTCCTGTGGTTGGAATTATTCGACCTTCGAGCTGGATCTCAGTGTTAACGAGATCAGCATAGCAGTTTTTACAACACACAGTCGCAGCTCTACCGTAAATTCACCTAACGGAATCAGTTTGCGCGCATAAAGAATAGAGATTAAATAATTAAATCGCAACTAAGCACACCAGATTTCATCTATAACTCATCATGACTCCCGAACCAGAGGAATTCATTAAACAACAAGATATCATCGCCGATAACATATCCAACATAAGGCGGAGTTATAAAAAAGTCGGCGACCATCGCAAAAGTAAAATAACTCTCTACAAGAACATATTGCAAAATTGAAGGGGCTGTATGCAAAATTCATTTCAGCCGACGACAAAAACATCGCGATGTCGCCGCTCAGTGATAACCATCCTATCTTAAAGACAGGAAGCACGTAGCAGAAAATTACAACAGCGATTAAAGCGCTATCAATTACAATCGCCATCATTTAGTGGCGACAAGCTAGACAACAACACTAATTATCAAAACAGGTTGGAGCCACTACGAATTGAATCAATCGAGCAACTTCACAACCCTCTGTTCAAAAACAGTTATATGAACATATAAATCAAATCGAGTACAAACTGGATAACGAAGTTCTTCCACGCGAATACTTACAGATAAATATCAACAAGCTGCAATAAAGGATGGACGAGATCGATCAGTTGCATATTATGATCTTGACAGAAATAGATGAGAATGATCTTAGAATTAACTACTTTCACAATAGAGAAACTTTAAACGGGTCAAAAGCCAAATTCGACGACGCAAGAGGTGCGCAGTATCAAACTACCGAAAGTGAATATGCAAACATTCACCGGACGAAGATTATGAAACCTGGAGCTCATTCAACATTTTATTTACGAAGCTCGGACGCGCATACAAACATGAAAATCGCCAATACAGTTAAAATGCCACCTCTCAAACGTAGAAGAAAATTATGAGAAGCATAAGGATTTGCTATAGATCAGGTCAATCCTCTAGATTTGAACTCGCTTTTATCTACAACTAACGATGAAAGCGGCTTCTGCAAGACGCTTAAAATTATTTGAGTTTTTGACTCAATGATGGAACAATTGTAAGAATCCCAACAATTAGTTTCGAACGGATGAGAAAAGATGAGTCTTCTCATCAGGTCGCGACGATTGATGTTGGATTACTTACGTTGGAATATTGTCTATATATATAGGACAATACCATGTATTTGTAGTACTAGCGAATTGCTGTTGGCCTAACGAAATCGATTCTTACTATTTTCTATCTATGAGTCAAAAATTCAAATTTATCCGCGGTCCAGCGATAACGGACGAAAAAGTATGGGATGGTCGGGAAGTTGATTGTGTATAAGTAGGTGTTGATTATCATAGTCGTTTGTCACACAGATTTGATGCTAAATGGAATAATTTCCTATGGTTTTGTATCTGATTCGAGAATACTGAAGATAGACCAATGTACGGAACAATCACAATGAAACCCATTACAATAGAAAACATAAGTGAAAAAAAACTTAAAATTAAGTTCCACATTTGTATCATTCGTAGGGTTCATTCTATCCAGAAAACTAGATACAGAATCCATTCGGCTATGTGAATCAACTTTACCCAACCCAAGGGAGCTACCAACAATAACATAATATTTCAACTTCTTGGAAAGGAAATTCCAGTATTTAGAAGCAATGCGCAGCGCTAAATCAACATAATGGGAAACACAAGGCAATTTATCGGCTATACAATCTTCAAAGCGAGCCAACGTTACTACTGTTTGTTGGGTTAAATCATGCTCAAAACGTCACCCGCTCGACCAATGCGGCCTGTACATCATCACATGTTCCTGCAATGCAACAACGCGGTGTCTTCATTGTTGTGGCCTACTCCAATAATAAAGCGGTATCGGGTAATGGTCGGCCAGTCACCTTAAGGGTTCTTAATCTAAAAAAAAGAACGATCAATGTCAACTTTTCGGGTATCGAAAGAAACCAAACCGGTACTGGCAGTCACTTTTAGAGTCTAAAATTACACAAAGGTTCGATGGTGAATTCCGTCTAAACGTTGATGCGCTGATTTTCGAGAAACTCACTAATAAGAAACTATGCGCCGATTATGATCCGTTCATCGGCGCCACTGGTGTTATAATGGACGAGCAACATCAACCAATAGCTCAAAACACTGAGCTCGGATGGATTATCATCGGAAGCCCCGGTACTATCGAGAATGAGAAAATAACAACTAAGGTGATAGAATAGAACATGGCCCTGATGGTAAATATACAGTAAAGATTTACACTAAAACTTCTAACTTTTGCGAATCTAAGAAAGCGGATGGATGTAGCCAGACTAATACAACTGGAAAGAAAGTTTGTGAGAGATCCACCGTTTAAACAAATGTATCACCAGTTCATCCAAAAATACATCAACCTCAATCGTATGGAATTAGTGCAACCGGAACAAGTACAACTGGCAGATAATCAAAGTTATTTTATCCCACAACACGGAGCGCTAAAACACAATAGCAGCACAACTGAACTTCGTGTGGTATTCGATAACTCAGCAAAACCGACAGCCGGCGTATTATTCAACGATTTAATGATGACTGACGCTAAGATTCAACAAGTCCTCGCAGATAATCTACTTCGATGGCGAAAGTACAAGTTTGTCGTAACCGCCGAGTATATGGATACTTAAAGATGATCGGGATTTTCAAAGAATTGTGTAGAGATGACCTTAGAAAGCCTTTTACGGTTTACGGGTTCAACACTGTAACCTATGGTATTACGGCAGCCAGCTTTCTAGCAGTAAGAGCTCTGTTACAACTAGCTCAACGGGAGGAAGCTGTTGCAGCCGTAAATAAATTAAGAACAACTACCGAACAAGGCGGTATCGTATCGTATATATGTGACCAAATATCCTTAATCCTAACTACCAGAAGGCCTACGTTTTAAAAATTGTGTTCGATTTTCCAATTAGTCAGACTAAGACTTACAGGCTGATGCCCGCACTAGTACTATTGCATTAACTTTTGACTCGTTAGTATGTAGTTATTTTATTTATTCGATAATACAAGTTTTTACACATACATAGACATTTTGTTTTTTTGTTGTTGGTTTTAGGAATAACTTTGTATTTATTAAAATATTCACAACCGTTTTTAAACTGAATTTTTTGAAATTGTCAAAATGTTAACTGCCAACTGTCAAACATCTCCGGTAATTCAAATTAAAACTTTCGTCAACAACGGTAGAGACAATGCTCCGACATGTCGTACTATTAAACTTATTATTATCTTTATCATTGATAAATTTGAAGAAACTGGTTCATTTGAAGAAACAGGATCTTGATCAGAGAAGCAAAGTTTATCACCGTATTGGTCGTTCAAGTAAAAATATTATATTGAAGAGCAAAGAATATCAATTCGTCGTCGTTCACCGCAATTAAACCTCAAACCAACCACTTTGTTCGATAGTTTACACAAAGATCTTCAAGTAATAGCTTACAAAATACAGTTAATACAAGAATTAAAGCCAAATGACGCATTACGTCGGCAATTTGTTAATTGGGCCATAGAAAAACAAGAAGAAAATTAGAATTGTTCAAGCAAATTATCTTCACCGATGAAGTTTATTTTGAAATTGGCGGCTATGTCAACAAACAAAACTACCGCATTTGGGCGGAAGACAATGAAACCGCAAAAGGTTACTGTAAGGTGTGGATTTTTGTGTGGTGGCGTAATTGGTCCATTTTTTTCGAAAATCAAAATGGCAATGAAATTACTGTGAATAGAGCCCGATATCGAGAGAAGATTAGCACCTTTTTGTGGAGTCAATTGGACTTCTTCTTATGGGGTTATTAGAAGAGGAAAGTTTATGCGGATCAGCGCAATAAATATCACTAATTGAACCATCATTATGCTAAAAAGTTATTCAAAAGTTTGGCTAAATATTGACAGCCTGTCCAGCTAGCAGCGGAGGCCACTTGAACGACATTTTTTTAATTATTAACCGGATCCAATTTACTTTAATTTCTAATAAAAATAAATTAAGATTTCACACAACTTATGTCTTTTATTTAAATTTTTAAAAGATACCTCAAATTTGAGCACCCTTTATAGTAAATAAAAATAAGTAGACAGTACCAACTTGGCCCCTTAAATTATTCTTCGTAAATTGTCGAGCAACGGCAGAATCAGAACCTCGTGTAATTTGCATATCATTATATGGATGTGAAGACATGCCACGTTTTTACTCTCAGCCCCGAAAATATTTACTGTCATGACAGCTAAAAGTATCATGACACAAATATTTTTCGAGGCTGAGAGCAACAAATGGCATATTCAAGATGCAGAAAAATTTTCGGGCGGGGATAAATTAAAACCCCGTTTATTATATAGGTTTATTTTTTTAAACATTTTATTTGATCTATTTTATTGTCGAACTATCGGCTTAAGTCTGATGATGTAGAAAAAATCAAAAAAATCATTAGTTGTTTTAGAATTTATCTAACGGGTGGAGTTTAAATATAGCCTAGCTCCGAGGACTATCAGCGTATGACTAGTGATGGAGGAAGATTTAAAATAATTTGTGTCATTAGAAAAACACATTTTTGTTCTTTTTGTTTTATAAATGCATACGCAGAGACATCTATTGATTGATTTAGTAATTTCGGCAATCTCAGGTTTATCTTTTTTGAATTGATCAATCAAAAGGGTTTAACAACTTTATGTAGTTCACCCATAGACGTTCCACATATTTTTGGCACTGTTGTTTGGTTATGTTTTGTGGTCAACCCAAAAGATTTTACTCTTTCAAGCCTTATAATTAAATTCGTGATATCCATGAGTTGAATAGCCTCGACGTTCACGCTGCATTAGTTGTTGTTCATGGCATTTTGTAATTCAATTTATGGATGGATGTTGCGATTTCTAATACACAAACGAGCGTTGACAATGTTTTCAGTAGTTTTTTGAAATCGTGGGATTATGTTTGTATATTATTCTGTCATACCCAAACCCAACTGCCATGTCAAACAGGATTCAATATTTAAATGTAGCTACCAATACATTTTCCTGTATTTTATTTGTAATTATTTTTTGTCGTGGCCTTTCGAGCGAAGATTGACGTCTTATGTCACGTCAAAGTATTTTTAAATCAACGTATCATTAATTTGTATGCCCATAATCTGGCCCAGTTCTTTATTTGTTATTTGGTTGCAGTCACCTACTATCATAATAGCTGTGTCATCGGTGACGGCTGCGTTACTTTCTTTAACTTTAGGTATTTCGTTGTCTTGCTGAACCCTGAAATATATTTCCTTTGTATAAGATTCCAGTATTTGACTTTACTGTGCGAGAAAAATTAAGTTTAATTTTTAGATCAGTCCTTTATACCAGATTTTGTTAAAGGGTCGCGCCAAATCTAAGAATGAATAGTTGAGCGCTCATTTGATGATGTTATTTAGTGTGGAGGTCTCCCTGGGTTTGGCATGGAAATCATTATTACTTCAGCCATTTTCCATATTTTTGAAGACAAGACCTCGAGTCGTTCCATCAGGGCAAGCGTAAAAATCGTTATTTCCTCTTAAATTTGGAAAACTGATTTGAACCGAGATGGCTGAAAATTTAATTGAGAATCTTTGAGTTCATAGTTGTTTTTTCTCGAAAGTCTCGTTCCTATTCATATATCTACAAATAACCATAACTTTTAAACGAAGTGATAAAAACCAAAAAATGGTGGTCGGCGACTTTAGCTACCGTAAAGTTTACGGTTCGCTGATGCAGACCTTCTCCTTTAGGCGACACCACAAAAAAAATTCTGGAGGCGTTAGATCTGGAGTTCGATTCGACCATCTCAGATCGCCGTTTCTCGAGATAACACGGTTCTGAAATTAGGCCCCAAAATCTGCAGCTATACTTGTCACAAATTCGTTCAGATGAAAGTGAGCCTCGTCGGTCATCATAAAATATTCTAAAAAATTTGTCATTCTTGGCGAGATTTAGGACAGCTGTGGAGTACTCGAAACTCAATGCCAGGTCAATAAGATGAAACTGTTCGACCAATTGGATTTTGTAGTTTCAGAGGTACAGATCCTTTTCAAAATCTGACGAGTCGTATCATTGCAGTATAGTCATCTGTCTTGAACGTCATCGTGTTGATGTTTCAGCGTTATCTGCAAGAATGTGCCTAACTAACTCGATGTTTTCGGTCGATCGTCCAAAATGAGGTCTGACGGCGCGTTTCGCGTCTCCAACGTTCCCATATTACTGGAATGCACGTTGAGTGGCAATTACTGATCGCTTGTTTTCTTTTTTGGCTCGCTCTGCAATGGTTCACTATTTCATATTAAAATCTGCCAAGTGTACGGGAGATCCCCTGAAATAAAAAAGAAATTAATTTATTATATTTTTAAATCGGAAAGCGATTTTTTGTCCACTATTTACTTTTCTAAATATTTGCAAACAAACGAAAAGCTTCTGGACAAGCTACCTCTTCTGATGAACAGATTTTGGTTAAAAGCACTAGATCTCTCAATTTATGGAAAAAGCTTAAGAACGAAATTTTTACCCCGATGAGTCAATCCGTCTGGGCTGTAGAGTGCTAACATACATTTAGCCTGCACGAAGGGTAAATCTGCAAAAATCTTGAGGTCAACATTTTTCATGATTCCTATACTTACTTTTACTACGAAAAATAACGTAAAATGGATCAAAAGTAGACACGTATTGTCCAATCAGTTTAATGCCAACTCTGTCAAATCTCCTTGAAAATGTGCACCTTAAAAATTTTTAACCAATTTTGCAAGAGCAAAGTATTATACCGGATCACTACTTTGGATTTAGAGAAGATCATGGAACTATAGAACAAATGCTTACTAGTAGAATAGTATCAGAAACACGTTTCAACAAAAGAATTACTGTTCAGCAGCATTTTTAGACTTCGCTGAAGCTTTCGATAAAGTATGGCATAAAAGACATACATAAAGTTAAGGTACAGCGGCTGTTCAACCGCCTCCTTAAAGTATTATATTTTTTGGACTATCGAACTCTGTTGGCTGATATTATTTTGATCTCCATCTCTTGTTATGTCTTTCGGTCACTTCCTCAGAGTGAGTGACTTCTTATTTTGGTCCTAATGAGTAATTGATTTCTTTGCCTAAGGAACCCAACATATGTTGTTTTGTTAGGTCAGAAGCATCTCAGTATTCTCCTAAGGCGTTTATTTACAAACACCCGTAGCTTATAGTTGATCCAGATTATGGGTCTGCTTCCAGGTTTCTCAACCGTACAGCACTTGAGTTGAACATTTTTGGTTTCTTGTTGCGGGATATTACAGATGTGTTTCAGTCTTTGTGTAACATGTTGAGTGTTTTTCTTGCTTTGTTCATTCGTTTCTTTATGGCTTTATCTGTTCCACCTGTTTTCGCTAGTGTACTGTTTTTTTCTTATACACAAAAATTCGTATTTTTTTTAAAATGGCTTAACCGATTTTCGTGAAACAACTTTTTTTGACAGCTAAGCCAGTTTTATCTTTACAAAGACACCTTTATCATTTAAATCTATACAGTACTTTTGAAATTAAATCTATCGTGGTAAAATGCTTTGTTTCGGTGAAAACAATTTGCTGCAATCTCCTGTACCACGTTGATCGATATTTGCCATCAGTCCCTTATCAGACGTTGGCCTAAAAAAACCGCACAAGTGGTTGCTTTATTGCAAGAAGAACGCAATCAAGGAGAAGTTACACGTCGGCTAAACATACGTCAATCTGCTGACTCATGATAATCTAGAAGGCTTCAGAAAACTGGTACCTTCAATCGGAGACAACATACCAGTCGGTATCGATGCACATCTGAGAGGGACAATCGATCGTCATAACTTTACTGCGAAATCGCCATTTCACAGGCGTCGATGTGCAGCAGGAGCTAACACAAGTTCGAGATGGAGCTGTTAGTCAATGAACAGTAAGAACATTTTTGAAGGAAGCCAACCTCACTCCAAGACGGCTCACTAGAGATCCAAAATTGACAGCACGCCACCGTGAAGAGTGACTCGAATTCAAATATATCAATTGGAGCATCGCGCAATGGAGGCCCGTTCTATTCATCAATTTTCGTGCTTGTCGATTTATCGTCCTAACTTCACTGCGAAATCGCCATTTCACGGGCATCGATGTGCAGAAGGAGCTAAGACAAGTTCGAGATAAAGCTGTTAATCAATAGACATATCGAGGACTTTCTCTTGGATCGTGTAGTGTCCTACGCAGGATATATAAGGAAAGAGTTCATATTGTTGCATGCTAACACCCGGTGTTACACAGCTTGAACCCGAATAACGAACTAAAATGGAGCGTCGAAGCCAGAAATCCGGTAGCATCTAACATCAGTGACCTCAAGATTACGTCGGATGAGGAGTTGGATCTGATCTCCAAAATCTTTCACTTAATAAACACATTAAAACACTTGTTTATTATTTCGCACAAAACGTTTTTTTTCTTTTTCAAAATGTTTAAAAAATTACTCGATTAATTTCGACTTGTTAGGTCATCATCAAGAGTGACCTAAGTGACCTAACAACTCGAAATTAATCGAGTAATTTTTAGTGTTAAAAGTTTCCAAAATCTTTGTCAAAACCTTAATAAGGCGAATGGGGAGCCGCATGCGAACCGTTGTAGATGCAAGTGGCGGGAGGGGAAGGGGGGGGGGGGGCGGGGTACATAATTAATTTAAATTTCAATATCCCCAATATTTTTTCATAAACATGAATTTTGATTGCCTGTTCATTCAAAATTCATTATAAAAAAGTGCTGAACCAATTTTCATGAAAATAGTGTCATTTAGTAAAGTAAAAATATCAGGCTTTCAAAAAAATAATGTATTGTGAAAATCGGCTAAGCCATTTTAAAAAAATGGTTTGAGTCGATTATTTGCTCGCGAGTGTAGGTGTGAAGCTAGATCAGATAGCATCTATGCTTTCTGTTGTATATTGACGTGTTTGTTTGTTAGCAGGCATATGTCATCTGTGTAACCCGAATCATTAAATTTCTCCGTTAATCACTATCTAAGACTATGGAACAGAAGTGTGTAAAGTGCGCATCCTAGTCTTACTCCTTGGCTATTGCAGTATGATTTGTGTTAGCAATGCCACATGGTGGATGCGTATTTATAGTTTCGTTATTAGCGCCAGTCGTAGGTTTTTTAAGAAACATTCCTTCCATCTCTTCAATTGGGATTCAGCTATTGTTTAGATTTGACCAAATGCATTCCTTATATTACCTGGTGGTTCCGGCCACTTCTGCTCCCTTGAGAATGTTTTCAATGTATTGCTTACAGTCGCTTCTTGCCGTTTTGCCGTTTGTCATGAACTATGATATTAGTTGTTGATTTACATCTCTCATTGCCCTGCCATTGACGTAAGAAATTTCTTGTTGACCATTACTTAATCTATTTGGCTCATTGTCCTGCCATCAGATTATGGCCATGCGTATTTGTGTATATTTTTGTGAACAGCTGGTTTGTCCGATGAGTCGTTCTCCATTATTATTATTACGCACAGAGTCTATTGCTATTATTAATAATATTTGACATATTTTTTTGTGTTTTCTCGCTATTGCGGCTAGGTTGCTTCACTGCGTCTTCTGTTAGGGAATAGCACTGGATTATGGTTGTGTTTCGTATTTTTGAATAGACTCTTGCTGCGACTATTCTTCTGTTAACTGGTTTCCATTCCATTAGAGTCTTTTTTGCTTTTGCTGTTGTTAATATGCCCACGTTTTGTTCACTGCGTTCATCTCGTCGATAGAATACCAGATAATTCCTATCATTTTTGATTACTTCACTCCAATGTGCTGTGTTCGTCTCCAATTGTGCTAGCCTTTGTGCTTCTTTTAGTGATCTGATGTTCCAATTTCCGATTCGTGTCGTATTTTCGTAAGAAAATTAATGTTTTGAAGTGCCAAAATTCGGTTTTTGTAAATATTTTTTTAGAATGCAATGTTATCACAAAATTCATTATCAGTAAAACCTTAATAAGAATCACGTTCGGAACGATAAAAATCATGAAATTTTTTATTTGTACTTTATTGAACAGCCGTAAAAGCTTTATCTTACATTATCCACAAAATTCATGTTATTTTTAAGGGAAATAACGATTTTTTACATTCTACTAAAAATTATGTCACCGTAGAACTTATTTTATTATCAGACCTTGTACCAAAATATGCTTCCCTGCGCGCTATGCAGGAACAACAAGCTAAACCATAAAAATTATAAATAAGCAACGATAAAATTCTCAACATCTAAAACATAAAAATTGCATGTAGTTTTCGTGTGTGGAAATGCTGTTCTATATTGGAAAGTACATTCTTCATGTAATATGTAGTTCCTACATACACAGGTAGCATAAGAATGTTAATAGTTTTGTCGATGGATGTATTGAAAGGTACATAAATGGGTGTTGCATGATTTACGATCTACATTGGAAAATTTTTTGGTGATTAATAACCTTTATATTCAAGCCCACTAACCTCCCAATGTGCACTCCTATCCATTGGAATATATCACAAAGCACGAAACCCGCTTCATTTATCGCTCAGGCCATTTTTACTATTTCCGCACTATACAATTTTTAAAGCACGTAAATAATTAAATCAATTATCCACGTACATAATATGTGCAGCTACTGATGTGCCTTAATTCGTCGTTTAATTACAGCTATTAATCTTAATGCAAAAAATGCGGTAGTCTGAATTAATTAAAAGTTTATTATGTCCATTACTATTATTTTTATATTAAAGTGCTATAAAATTACCATTGCCATTTATTTATAGCAAAATGTACATGATTAAATGAAAACCGCATTTTTTTTGTAAAACGTACGTATCGCGTACAAAACTACGTTTGGTGTACATATTTATGTGTTATGTCAAAACAAGTCGTACACTTTTATTGAAAAAAGGTGGAAATAATTTTTTAGTAATTTAATTTCTTTCTTAATCAATTTTTAATTAGTATTTATGTAGCTATGCACCTCATACAATAAACAAATAAACGTTGATATTATAAAATTTAATTGTGTAATTATACAACTTACTTTTAATTAAATAAAGTTTTATTTGTACCGTCCAAATAGCGAAGTAGTTAAAGATTTTTAGTTTGGATCGGAAGGTACTAGTGCGAAATGTCATTAGGGGCCGGATGCATAAGGCACGTCTCATCATGTATGTGAAGTTATCCCACGATTATATCCCAGAAAATAATAAAATGTCATCAGGTAACACTAATGAATATAAAATCCGAAACTTACTGGAAATCACGTTAAATGCAAAAAATTTAATTCGTTCCTTTCAAATTTTGCGAATTTTAGCCATGCAAAACTGCATACGGCTATGTAGTTTTGAAATGGTCGCACTGTTAGGAAAATTATAAAAAATCGGTCCGTGGCAACTTTGTGAATTTCCGCATTTGGCCGGATATATCTTCCATACATGCAAGATGAAGAACTAAAATTACATTTGAGTTTGAAATGGGAAACTCATGCCTCAGTTTTACAAAAATTAGAAAAAAATCGTTCAGTGACAATTTTGCGAGATTTGTTAAAATTTATTTTAAAATGATTTGAAAAATTAGCATACGGGGTTGTGTATTTTGGTTTTAAACTACACTGTAATATGTATGCTAAATTACTTACAGTTTTGTACAAAGACCGGAAATGACATGAGAGCGAAGATTACTGCAAAGAATTATGGACGAATCTGAGTCTGATTCGGAGGATGACGTGCATCTATACAATATTGTATCGCTTGAGCACCATCATGACGAAGAAGAAGACTCAGGAGGGCACACAGAATGCAACAATCAAATACTAGATGAACAGAGGAACATCAAATTGAAATTGAACAATCACCGATTAATGTGTAGCATCCTGGCTAATTGGAAATGAATCAACTACCAGTTGAATCAAATCAGCTGTCAAATATCCAGAATTTATTTAAACTTTCGGGATAGCACGCAGTCGATGAAGCAGATGATAATACAGCACGAATAAAATAGAACCAAATCATTACACGTTAGATGTCAGTCAAATCGTGTAGAGTATAATTGTAGACTTTACACACATTTCATTTTTTTCGCTTTGAGCAAGGCATGGGCATTAAACCAACAAACAAAAACCAAGTGTTTCCGTTCATCCATTTTGGTTTTACTGTGTTCGTCATTGTCGTTCTATATTGTGTTTGTGCTGCGATACCACATTAATTCGGTCAGACTAATTGCAATCATCAAAGCAAATAATTTTATATTACGTGATCTGGGAATTCAATGATCCCCGAATCAAGAACACAGTCCATTTGCCCAATACATTTGTATATCAGCCATCCTTCTATAATTTCGTAAATTCATCTTTAGAATATTTTACAGGTTATTTTAATGAAGAGCATTTTGCTGATTCTGACAGAAAGACGAACGTGTATTACTTGCCAGCTCGTGGTACTAATTTAAAAACAACGTCGCATGAAATTAAAAGGATATGTGACATGACATATCCAAGATGATGGATTGCATTTCGTACCCAAAAATCAAAATGTGTTGGCATACGAGATTTCAGATCGAAGCAATAGAAGGCATGATGGCGCGAAACCGATTCCAAAATATTCGTAATTCGTTTCATTATGTAAACGTTTATTGGTTTCGAAAATATTCAGTGCTTCCTCTTGGATTACCATTTGGCTGTAAATTGTGAAAGCTCCTTGATTTAGTCAATTGGTTTGCTCCACAGATTAGATACGATTGAATCTCAAGTTTATTTATTTAAAACACGCAAACACGGCATCTTCATCTGTTCCCTTGTTTTCTAAATTAGACACGCGTTTTGGGGCCATTTCGATGCTAAATAAATTTGCACCAAATAATTCGTTTAGTAGTTTGTTACTCTAAATTCTAAATCAGTTCCTTTCAGTTAGCTATTTACCATAGATAGGAACTATCTACCAAACATAGGAACTAACAGAAATAACTATATGATACTTTATAACACGTTCGACACTTACCCAATATTTCGATTTTTAAATAAAACTTCCATGCAAACAACAACAGGTCACTTATATGTGACATAGCTTTTGGAACCTCGATGCGTGACATATATGCGACGTGAGTCCTTGAATGCCGATACGTCACGTATATGCGATATGAGTCTTAAGTTTTTACAATATATGCGACACATATGTGTGACATGAGTCTTCCAATGTTGTTACGTCACACAGCCCTGTAGGCGTTATAGTCTACAACAATTGCTGGTTTAGTGGCTTGTTTGTTTCGTCGTCTAATAAACAACGTCATCGTTCTGGCTTGAAGAGATCATTAACAAGTCGCGCTTGTCTTTCCACTTCAAGGACAATGATATTTTTTGGGTTAAGCCATCATGAAATTTCGCCTGAGTTTAGTTTACGTTTTATAATATACGACGGGTTTCGCTTTCTGTTTACACGTAAAATTCTACACATATTTATTTGATGGCTAACTGAAAATTCTGCCAAGACGACACCGCAATAATAGTTATCCATGTAGAGTGTAATGAAATTATTTGACTACACCATATGAATGTCTGTGTTCCTTTGATACCGTCCCTTTTCCGGTTTCAATAAGCATATTTAGCGAACATCCATCTAGAGTACATAGCTCAGTACACTTAATACCGCATACTTGTACCTTTTGTTTGGGGTATACCATCGGAATGTGAGGCTTCTCTGCCACTAAGTAGAGCTTCATCCAACGACAAATTTCGTGGTGGTTTATAAGGTAAATGGTTTTATATTTTTTAAAATATGATACTTCTTTTCACATTTTCAAATCGTATTCGACTAATTGTTTGACCAAAAATATTTTGGACTAACAGCTCGCTTTTGGTCCAATAATTTCATAATGCGGGTTTTTTAATAAGTGACATATGAATGTATAAGGCGAACGCCTGCTTAATCTCAGGAGATGTTTTTACAATATTATTGTTTACAGGCTTAACATCTCTTTATACGTCATTTTCAGTTACTGCATTCATCATCCCCAATATCTTGCAACTCCAATGCTTCTGAGAATTTAGATGAGTTACTTTCGGTATCATAGATTCGAACGCTACTTCCAGAGTCTTCAACATCAATCTCGCTACTGTTTGATGTTGATGTATATATTGAAGAATATGTTGTCAAAAAATTACAAAAAATATCGAATTTACCTTCAATCTGCACAATATAACAATGAAACCAATAATTTTTACTTAAAAAAATACTCATTTTTCTATGTAACTAAAATGTAATTAGACAAGGTGCAACACTTTAGAATATAGAATTAACAATTTAAACAAAAAGTAAAAATATCGGAATAAAAAAATCGTAGACATAAAAACTTTGTGTCACATATTTGTGACGTGCCCCTCAGACTAGGGTATTCAGAGGGATTCGGCTGCCTCTGAGTACACCTAGGTAACACCAAGGTAGCCGCGTCCTCGTCGCGGGGAAGGGCGCGTACTGCTGCGACAGTAGCAAAGTGCTACCGGCGACCAAATGCCAGTGGTATAAATTGGCTAAAACAAACATAGAGTAAAATAAATACGGAATGTAATACTAAAGGTGGTTGAGCAGTAGATATGCTGCCAAATTCACACTCTTTGAAGGCAGGTCCAACAGATTCTGGGATGGGCCAATCATTGTTTAACCCATTTGGACGAAGTTCCAAATTATCAAGATCATCAAGATCTTCAAATGGAAATACGAGTATATTTCAGTACGAGAAGGAAAATACCGAAATCCGTGAACAACTAAGAGAAATAAAAGAATTTTCAACTAAATTGAAAGAAGAATTTACAATTTTAAAGAAAGTGAATGAAGACATTAATCCATTCCATGCGGATGAAAAAGAGTTAGCAAGAGAAACAAATTGGATGTTGAACCAAAATAAAAGACCAAGTAAGAAAAGGAAAGCGCAACACTCACCTGAAATGGCAGTAACTTTACCACCAACATCAGAAGAGGTTTCTAGAAACCAGTTAATCATCAAGAAAGAACTAGCTCTAGAACAACAACCAGCTAGACCAAAAGAGATATCACCTCCACCAATAAATGTTGCCGGAATACCAAATTTGTCCACTATACAATCGATTATGAAACCGATTACGGTAGCCGAGTACAAACTCGTATCCCTAAACAATGGCGTCTAGAAAATTAATGTTGTAGACTTTGAAACCTATAGAGCTTTGGCTACAAAGCTTAATTCCGAGGGACTTCAATGATTTACCAATGAGGATAAGAATGATCCCCCAATCAAAGTTATGGCTAGAGGTATTCACCCAACCTGCGCAAAAGAGGAAATTATTGAGGATCTCAAGCAGAAGGGTTATCAAATAGAAAATGCTGTAAACATCATTAAGAAAACTGCTAAGGAGCTACAAAGAATAAGAAATAAAACGTGAAAACAAACTCCAGGAATATCGGTAAAAAATTATCAAACTTTCACCAAAGAGGAACCTAAACTTCATGCTAGTAAAACGGGAGAACCAAAACTATACTCGCAAGTAGTCATGACAAAACCAGATATTTCGAAGGGCACTACCAAAGGTATAGCAGTACTCCATAAAATACTAAGAAGCAAGAAAGCTCTTAACATTAGTCTATTAAAATGATGCAAACAACAACAAACAAAACATTAAGAAGGCTAATGCAACATATTCCAGAATTAGAAATTTTCCTAAATACTGAAAAAATAGATATATGCCTAGTATCGGAAACCCATTGTACTTCAACTTCATATCTTAAAATATATAGATACAGTTGTTACCCCGCCATTCATCCAGCAGGAAGTGCAAGGGGAGGATCGTCGGTGGTTATAAAAGAAAACATCAAACACTTTATAGATCTTAAAATTGAAGAGGAATTTGTGCAATTAGTCATCTTAAAAGTTTTTATAAATAATAACAAAGAATATAGTGTATCGTCAATATATTGCCACCCAAGATATAATTTAATTAAAGAAGACTATTGCACGTTATTTAAATCACTTGGATCATGGTTTCATAATCGGAGGTGATTTTAATGCAAAAATACCTACTGGGGATCAAGAGTATCCTCTAAAAAAGCAAGAGAGCTGTTTGCAGCAGTAAGACTATGCAATCGCGATTTTCATTCTGAAGATCAACCAACTTATTGGCCTTTCGGTAAAAACAAAATACCCGATATCATTGACTTCTTTATCACCAAAGCTATAAACGAGAATTATACATATACCTAGAGAGCAGCATGGAAGTTATGTCGGATCACACGCCTGTTCTTATGACAATCAGTGCAACGATTGTTAAGAAAACTAGTTCACCTTCGCTAACTAATAAAAAAACATTTTTGGGAGAAATTCCAGAAACTTGTTGAGGATAATATTGATCTTCAGTTGCCAATTAAAAATCCGATACAACTAGAAGAAGAACTCGAACAACTCAACAACTCAACAACTGTATACAACAAGCGACGTGGAGTAGTACCCCCTCAAGTTCAAAGAAAATGCGCCGAAATGCTATTTATCCTCTAGAAGTTAGGGAACTGGTTGCAGCAAAACGAAAAGCAAGAAAGGCCTGGCAAAGAAGTCGAGCGCCAGAATAAAAAACAACTCTTAATTTTTTATCCAATAAACTAAAGTTGCTAATTAAAGAAATCAAAAACGAATCCATTAATAAATACTTGAGTGGTCTTACTAGGGAAAAAGATACCGAGTGTTCCCTTTGGAAAGCGACAAAAAGTTTAAAACAACCTAAACTACAAATTCCATCAGTTAAAAATGAAGATGGTCCATGGGCTATAAGAGCAAATAAAAAGCCTCGTTGTTTTCAACCCACATCGATAACACGTTCCAACCTCTACCCAGACAAACTGCAGAGGAAAACATACCACCAGTATATAAAATGGAGTACCGCAATATATCTCCTGTCACATTACAAGAATTAAAAGAGGAAATAAATCTCAACCTAAAGACAAAGAAATCCCCAGAATCCCCCTCTGAAAAAGGACTACGTAAACTACTCCAAATAATTAACGCAGTGTTCAGACTTAAACACGTTCCAAGTCAATTGAAAGTAGCCGAAGTAATTATGATACCTAAACCAAACAAACCACTTAATGACACTAACTTCCAATAATTGCAAAATTATTCGGGAAACTACTCCTAAGGAGACTCAAATCAATAATAGAAGAAAAAAATCTTGTTCCTCCACATCAATTTGGTTTCAGAGAAAACTATTCCACAATAGAACATGTACACCAAATTACAACCATATTGGAAGATGTACTGGAAAATAAGAAAGTATGTTCAAGCATCTTCTTGGGTGTAACATAGGCCTTTGACAGAGTATAGCGTAGAGGCTTGGAATATAAATTACATCGAAACTTACCAAAGCTGTTTTATGAAATTCTAAAATCTTACATATATAACCGACACTATCGTGATAAATTAGATGGCGAATACTCAGAAATAAAGAAAATCTCAGCAGGAATACCACAAGGTTGCGTTCTGGGACAAACTTTATATGTTCTATACACCTCAGACGTGCCAACGGTATAGAGGAGACTAATATAGTAACGTTTGCGGATGATACGTAGTTGCTAATAGCATAAAAGAATCCACAAGCAAATTGCAATCCACAAACAGAATAAATCTACTCTAGACGCAAAACTTAAATGAAAAGAGCTTGTGAAAAAGAAAAAAAAAGAGTTAATCATCAAATACAGAAGGATGGATTGGCTCTTAGGAAGAAATTCTGAGCTAACTCTACATAATAAATTGCTACTATACCGGCAAATCTTAAAACCTGTGTGGTTTTACGGTATTCAGTTCTGGCGCTGTACAAATAAAACCAATGTCAATATCATCCAGTCATCATCTCTGTGGTACATAAGAAATGACAACCTCCATAGAGATCTAAAGATGGATTTCGACAGATACGTCATATGTTGGATGTCGAACCCAGTAAAACGACTGCGAAGGAAGAAACCGTTTGATCTACTAAATCCGTGAGTTTATCCTTGAACTCATATAAGTGTTGTTGAGTGGCGAACGTGTTTGTTAACAAACAAAATTATGGTAAAACAAACTGTCTCTAAGTGAAGCAATTTTAAATTAAACACAAATTACATTTAAAAAAATCGCTTGGTACAAGTCAAACGCCTGGGTGAAAACCATTGATTGCGTTAAAGAAATAAGACATTTTTAAACGAAAGGAAAAAGGAGCATACCGGCCCGGCATGCCAGTATATTTTATCCAGCAGCCCTGTAACCTAGCTAGAATTCAACGTACCAATCGCAATCATTAGAGATGCATTGTGACGCAAATGAAATAAAATAAATAATTAAATAAAGCAATTAATCAATCACATAATCAATTAAATGTATTCTCGCGAGTGAAGAACACTATTCATTTTCAAATAACTAATTTAAAGTTTTTCCATTTTTAACTTTCCTTATTAGGTACCACATAACCTACTTAAACTAATATAAATATAAATAAATGAATAATAAAACAAAGGGAAATTTATTTGAAACTTTAATGCATTCTAAAAAGTACACGAAATATAGCGCCGAGCACCACCCAAAAATTATATTCTAATAGTGACAACTAAACACCAACAATAAAACTTTTGTTTTTTGTTAAATAAACTTTAAACTTTTATTTTTGTTTTTCAGCTCTCGTAACGAAAATTGCAACACTGTACACAAAAAACTTGAAAAAGCTCTTCATTCAAGTTGAGTTTTTTTTTTTTAAATTTTCATGTAAAATTCATTTTCTCGCGATCCTATGTATTGTATAGAGTTTTTGGTAGTTTTGCAGTTCCTTTTTGGCAGTAAAATGAATTTCAAATGGCTTTGTGTGCTCGACGAAGTAGGACAAAGTTTACATTGTACACAAAAATACCTTTTGAAACTGCTCTCAAAAACCATAAATATAATAATAGAAAACTGTATTGTGAAGGCGGTCGTCTGGTTGCAGCAATAAAATAATTTTAATCGTAAATTTTATAGATTTATATACCTTTCAAATAATTTAATAATTAATTTCGAAAATTAAAGCCCCAAAGGTATATTGTGATGAGAACAATTTTATTTTATGAAAGGTATCTGTCTTACAGACAAATAACATACATACATATGTTACGTAGGTGTTGCTCTAATTAATAAATTAAATCACACTCACTACAGAACAACTATAGTTTGGAATTGTATAAAACTTTTATTTATCATGCACCTAAATTAAATCCGACATTGTATGTAACAGATAACATATATCCAAAATTACATATTTGTTACCTGTTTACAGGTAGATGTAAACAAAACTATCATACTCAGAAACAAAACTATAACTTTATTAATTTAATTCGAATCAAAAATATGTTTTTGTGTGCTGTGCTTGTCAGAATGCTTTTTGCTCCTTGTTACAATCCTAAATTTGTACTAAAAACTAAACTTTAATTTTCTAAAAATGAAAAGTTAAATTTTACGATTGTAAGAAAGTGTTTTAATATTGTATTAGAGGTTTTAATTTACAAAAAAAAAATTTGTTGTTATTATGTTAGTTTTATACAGTGAGCGAAATAAATGTTATAACATAAAATACAAGGTTTCGTATATATTTGCAAAGTCGCACATCTTTCCGCTAATGTATCCAAATATTTTGCCATCACAGAACACACACACATACACAATATTTTATTTCCCAAATAATATGAACAAAAGCTCACGTACGAAGGAAATTTGAAATGAACTTTTCATTTATTTTCTCTATTTCATAATGTATATTGTATTTTTATAGATACAAAGATATATTTTGCACCCAGGTAACAAACACATTTCCTTCTGCTGTTGTTATTTTATTAATTTTCAGTGTTCTGTTGAATTAAATAATAACAAAAAAAAATTTAAGTTTAAATAACAAACAAAAAAAAACTCTAAATTATATGTATCGTATTGTCTTGACAGTTTTCCAAGTGTATCATAAATATTGGGTTTGGATTACACATTTTATGTACGATTCCAAAAAGTTCAATTGGGTATACAATCCAAAAAAATATATAACTTTTACACCTCCCCCACTCTCGAACACAAAAACAAATAACTTTACGAAACTAAATTATTTATTGTTACTTATATAGTCTGGGAAACCTATATAGATGGTACAGTACCAAAAGCAATAAAAAGCTTTTTACAATTTTTGAGACAATATAATTTTGGAAGTAAATTTTTAATTTTATTTCGCTTTTTTTTTTGCAGAAAGGAAATTTAATTAACTAAATCATTATTATTTTGACAAATATGTATGGTATAAGAAAATAATTTTGTGTTCTTTTTCTTATTTTTGTAATTTTAATAAAATATCAAATAATGAACAGGAAATTTTAATTACTTAGACATAAAAATTAAAACTTTTTGTGTGAAGGTGTGGTACTTTTATTTAACAAATTGTTTTAATTGTATCTCAAAACCGGATAAGCTTTTCTAAATAATACTTTTAACTTGGTCTTTCGTTTGTTCTCATTGTTGCTATATAAAAGATGACAAAAGGATTCTAAAGAAGCAAACACCCATCGAAATTATATGGCAAAATTTAAATTAACTGCTATCACTAGTAAAGGGTGCTTTTTAGAGGTTCAGAATTTTAAATTAAAATAAAACAAAGAAAAACATTTTGAATATCGCTGGCTTTTGTAACGGACTTGTCCGTTAACAGAATATTTGGCTAGAGGTTTCTAGGCGATGATACGTATCACTAAATAGGTTGCTGTATTTTCTTTACCTTTGGCAAATGCTGTATACGTAAATTTATAATTTTGGATAACCTTACTAAAGCAGTTCATATTTACCTACTCCCTTTCCTTTACGTACAACGAAACATTTCTTCTGAAATAATTCAAAAAAATACTACTGTAACAGTTGCAAATCGCGCTTGTTGCATATATTTAATCATCTCAACCGAGCAATTAAATCCCCCATCTATGAATATTGTGCTCGAAAAGTACTTAAAGTCTCTGAAGAATTACAATCCAGCTTACAAATTTATTTGGAAGACCACGACAAATTGAATGAGTCAATTTGTCGTGGTTTTCCAAATAAATTTGAAGCAGCAAAAGGCATTTACAACGAAGTTGTTACTCCCCCAACACCAATCAAGAGGACCTGACAAAGAACCTACAAGTAGAGGATGCTAACAGCGATTCAGATTCCTCCACATCAAATCGAGCTCAGTGAAGATCCACCTTGGAAGAATTACTCGATCAGAAAAATTTTAGAAAAATTTAATATTTTATCACAGAAAAAAACGAGCATTCAACCAACCCTCTTACCAGCGTATATGCCATGGCCTAGCATCGAGCGACCTGCACAATCGATTCAAACGTCCGCATCCAACTTACTCAATTTTACAAATAATATTAGACCACAAGCAACCCAGCATAAAATAATTCCACATGTCACATATTCCGAACCGTTTAATTATCCTTGCCAAATATACGTTCCCAACTACCGCCTTGGGACTACATACTATGCCATCAACACGGATTCCTTCAACCAGTATACTGAAAACCACATCTAGTGCCCAGATAATCCAGACGTCAACTAGCTCAATTTACGCAATTGTTAGCACAACCGCAGCGACTATACCATCCATTGATAACTTTATACAAAATAATCCAACTAGTCGGTATCTGTCTGAATCTCGAACACTCCATCGCTGTGGCTTATCTTATAATGTGATGGTTCAACCACAGGAACAACCATTGATATGTTTATCTTGAAATTCGAGACAGTAGCAAAATCATTAACTTTATCGGATGAGAGTTTGCTTACTGATATGAGTTGTGTACTAAAAAGAGTAGCACTACAATAGTACTGGACGTATAGGCGACACAATCCAGTCATATCATGGTGTGACTGAAAGAGACAATTTACCGAGAGATTCCAGGACAGGCGGTCCAGAAAGCAATTACCCAGAGAGTCATTTGTAGAATTTTAATGCGAGTAGGATTGCAGTATCAATTAACGGATAGACAACTCACAACTATATTAACGAGCTGATTGCAAGTTGTACTGCATGGGAGGATACTGCGAGCAGACTTCGAATTGTTTCCAAATCGATATTGTTCCCTAGGAGGAAGATTGATGAAATGCAACTGTTAGAACCTACAATACATAATCAGACTTGGAAGCAATATGATTATGATAATGGGCCGCTGGTTGGAGAATCACAGGTAGCCGCCTTCCAAAATAATAACGCTGGTCAGACAAAGCTTAGACCTTCCAGTGCTATTCCACCAACCTCCCAGTTCTACCTTCCACCTATACTCGCGAAATGTTGTGTTTCAATAGTTACGAAAAAAGTCTTACATTTAATGATTGCCAATTGCCCCCAACTAGATGGTTTCGCCAGAAATGTGGCAAAAAAGATACCGTATATTCGAAGTGCCCCACTTGTTAGGGAAACAGTCGGAGAGGTCAATGGGAAGCTGGGAATCATGTAACTTCAAAAGTGATTATACCCAGGCCACTATAGAAAGACACAGTAATAAAGGAAGATGCAGCAAGCAAAACGGATGCGGAATTACGATTCCGATCTTGAGGCAATCCCTCGAATCAAACCGAATAAATCTCGCGAACAATCATAATTCCTCTTCTCGTCTACCTTTTCCCTCATCCGTCCTTATCAAGTACCTCGAATTTAGATTCCATCTCAAATAAAATTGTTAAGTTCCAAAACGCGCAGAAATGACAATATGTAATGCCCAACATTGTAAGTGAACCAGACCATATTGGAAAAAAGCAGAGAATTAAAGGCAGAACTTGGGATGGGATCGAATACAATAGGCTGCTTGATAGTGGGACTACGGTAAAAGTTTTAGGTGACGGCTCTGAGAAATTATTATCCGGCGGAATGGTACTTTGGATATATTAGAGCTTCAGTAAAATTTCAAAGTATACAATACACAATGCGTTTACATATTGTTGCTAGTCTCGGGCAACCCTTGTACCTAGGTATCTTCTCACAGTATGTACTCTGTGTTCCATCACTTCTTCTGATTCAGCCGCAAATTCCTACCACGTTATTTTGTCAGAACAGCAACTGAAATTAAATCTTGTGACGGAGAAATTTCCTTGTTTCACAAAACTAGGCCTAGGAAGAATCTCCCTAATTTCCCACGCCATAGATATTGGCACGACCAAACCGAAATAAAGGTTATATTCCGTGCCTCTGGCAGTTCAAACGCGCTTGTATAAAGAGTTGGACCGAATGTTGTCTTTAGGCGTAATAGTGGCAAGTGAGAGCAGTTGATACTCTCCAGTCACTTTGGTGCCTAAAGGAAGCGGCAAGAATCGACTCTGCCTGGTTGGCGGTGAATTGCACAAGGTCACCGTTAAGGATACGTACCCATCACCACTAATCGATGGATTACTGGGACGATTGGATCAAACGAGGTTTATCTCGTGTATTAATCTTAAAAATGCCTTTTGGCAGATCCCATTGGTCCAACAATCCAGAGATAAAACGGCGTTTCCGTTCCTGGGAGACCTTTGTACCAGTCCACGGTCATGCCATTCGGCTTATGTAACACCCCTCAGACGATGTACCGCTTGATGCACAAAGTAATTCCGCACCAACTGCATGACCGAATCTTCATTTATTTGGACGATTTTTTGGTAACATCGGCAATACTCGAGAATCACATAAGCAAAGTATCTCGGGGATGTTATCGGTGAAGGTTTCTACAATCTGATCCAGAAAAGGTGCGAGCAATAGTAGAATTTCTGATCCCAAAAACATCCAAATATCTAAGACGATTTTTAGGAATATGCGGCTGGTATCGTCGCTTTATTAAAAATTACGCTGTGCTGTCTGCACCAATTACCGACCTTTTGAAGAAAGGTGTACAAGTGAAATGGTCCGATTCGGTTAACTCCGCGTCCGAATCCTTGAAAGGCGCTTTATCAACGTCGCCCGTCTTAGCAAATCCCGACTATTTCAAACACATTTATATCCAATGTGACGCCAGCACTGTCGGTGTAGATAGTGTATTGTTCCAGCTCGATTTTGATGGAGCTGAGCGTCCAATAGTTTTTGTCCCTCAAAAACTAAACGCCGCCCAATGAAATTATTCAGTTACCACGTTTAAATTCTGCAAGTAGTTCGATTTGAATTCTGATTATTGGATGTGGAATATACAACACGACTGGAAGCTGTTAAAGCATTACCACAATTTGATCATAATCTTCAGGTTCAAGATTACAAACTTTTTATTGCTCCCGCCTACGGATTACGGTATGAAGATCCGGATCTGCCTAGAAACTTGTTATACTTGAGCGTTTAACCGAGTCCCTTATTGAACAAGCGCATCTTCCACAATCCTCCGCTCATATGGGCATGTCTAAAACGTTAGAACATCTACAAAGACAGTTTATTGGACACATATGACACAAGACGTCAAGGCGTTTAGCAAAACTTGTAAAACTTGTAAAATGAATAAGGTCGTGAACTACTGTCTCTTGGTAGCACGATTGGTTGTCTCATATCATAGGTGTAATGTGAATTTTGTAAGCGAATGCCGATCCTTAACATATTTTGCGAGCCAATCATCGGAGCTAGCAGCATTCTCTAATTCGGCAAGTTTGATGTTTGGCAACAATTTTGGGATTATACGTTTAGTTATGAATAAACACTAGATCGAGAGCCATGGACTGAATTAACTGAGACAACTTCGAGATTCTTGCAATCAAACGAGATATAGGTTGTGTTGTATCGGTTTTTACTAATGCGTAGAAAAGATTGAATTCTCTAAACCGAGTTTCTTGATAAGTATCGATTATGCAGGGGTCGGCGCTCGAACTATTACCAAATTCACGCTGCTGTAACAACCAAAGAGCTAATAACAGCGTGCTCATTTTTTGACAAGCGTCAGTCTGTTATGTTGTTTGTTTACAAGGCTCCGGAAGCATATCGCTTTACGTCGCAGTTAAAGAAAGTTGTCGAAATGGAATTCAAACGCAAAGTGTTATTGCTTTGTATACATAAATGTATAAAACACTTGCACGACGTTGGAAGCTTGAGAATTTGGTCATTTCCGATGAAAAAATGCTTACGGTTCAGTAATATGTAAACAAACAAAACGAAAAGCAAGCGCCGCCTGCATCAGTGATGGTTTGGGCCGCGGTAACTGCTACAGAACGCTCATCACTAGTTTTCATTGAACAGGGGGTAAAGGTAAATCAACAAATATACCGTGAAAAGATTTTAAACGATGCTTTGTAACCTTGGACACGTAAATAATTCGGTAGAAACCATTGAACGTTTCAACAAGACTCGGCACCATCCCATAAAACTCGTGAAACCCAAGGTTTTTACAAGTAAAAATTCCCAGCTTCATTTCTTCAAATGGCCACCATATTTCCCGGACTTAAACCCAATGAATTTTTTCTTATGGTACATTCTAGAGTCCAAAGTATTAACTAAAAAATATGAGACAGTCGACGCCCGAAAGTTTGCTTTCGCCGAGAATGGGACAAAATACCACCAGACTACATCCGTGCAGCGTGTGAAGCCTTCTTGGTCAAACTCGATGCTATTATCCGCGCTAAAGGTGGCTACATCGAACAATAACATATATTTTATTAAATTTGAAATGTTTGTACGATATACTGAAGTTTTGAAATAAAAAAATGAAAATTGACAAATAACAAATTACAACATTTTTAATTGGTAACACTCTGAGTGCCGACCTCTGGCTAAATCTCTTGCGTTGATGGCAACCGTTCTGAATCCCTAAGCCCTGCAGGGTTGTCTTTACTCGAGACGTGTCGCCAAGTTGCTTGAGGAGGCATAGCTGCATAGCTGATACTCGGTTGACCACTTATGTCTTCCATTGTCTAGAATGAATTAAAAGCCACACAAGCAGTATCAGCGGAACTGCCTATAAAAATACAGCAGTATCTTCTAACTCAAACAAGATCAACACCTTTTGCATCAACTTCGTTAAGACATTGCTCCACTCATCAGTTATAATCATGGAAGGCTTGTTTGCTTTAATGGGGCAACCTTGGATTTTGCTAGGACCAATTTTACAAGATATTCTCCTTCTATTTTGACTCGTACATAATATTGCTGTAGCATGCGCATTTCATTGGCGTCACTAAACCCATGGAATTAAACGTTATGCAAAATTGGATTAGAACTGAGTAGATTACTGACTCTGGTTGAGTAGGATCAACCTTTAATATGTCTTTTAATGAAATCCCGTTAGATGTGGCCGGTGATCCCATCAACAACTACTCTTAATTTTTTAGTGAAGCTAGTTTCTGATCTTGTTGATCATTTTGGCCACAAGTCGCATATGATCTACAATGTAAGAACTCATCCATGGATTCGTGATATATTTTTTTATTAAATCTCTGTTATATAGCTAATATTTGTTATAAGATTACCTTGTACAATTGACCCAAATTATGAATAGTGTTCTTCAGTGGCAACGGTTTGATTATGAAACGCTCTTCCCGATTTCTGCAATATTAAGATATAAAGTAACTTTCACAAACTTCTTCTTTCTTTGAGGTTCGTTGCAGAACTTAGTTGCAATACAAGACATATTTTGGTTTGCAATTTTGCCAACAAAGTCTAAAGATCCTTGAAACTGACAGCCTACTTAACAGAACAGAACAGTGTAGTACGTTTTAAAATTGAATTACTGTTTGATTTAATGAACACGTTAACGTGTTTTTGATAAATTCATAAGAAATTCATTTTGTTCCTTCAAAGAACTACGTTCCTTCATACTTCAACGAGAAGTCGTATTTCCCGCCATTAAGGGTCAACTGATTCCCCACTATCTTCGCAAGATAAACCTGTTACTTTACTACCTGATTTATTTTTTCAACACTCACCCGAACTTGATGATAAATAATCTGTAGATTGTCTCATTCTCTCGTTGGAATCCAAACTCTGAGAACAACCCTGAATTGAAATTTCACAAATCACGTATGGACTTTGGAACCTTGGAAATTTAGGAGACAAAGAAAAACAATAGAACTATATTTTGAATTACAGCAAAGGGACAAATAAAAGGGACGAATTATTAATTCAAAACTAATACGGAATACAGAAAATATTTAATAGGTTCACCATCTATATCACCTTGCGAGAAAATAAAAGTTTGTACAGAAATGCTCGTTAATACGTTGGATATAAATTCTCAATGGGTGCAAACTGCATACAAAAACGAAGAGGAGGGTGTATTGCTTTGTGCGGCATGGAACAATAGCAAACAGATGGTCTTCAGAGTTGGCAAGCGGTTCTAAGATATTCATTGAAAGACTAGTTGAGAAATGATGTACGTGGACGTGGACATCAAATTAGTATCAGTTCAAAATTATTCATAGATTTTTTGGAAAGAGTCACTCTCAAAATGAAGATGAGAAACAACACAAAAATATGGACGATGTGCAAAAATTAAACAACCTTTCTATTCGGCCATAGAAATGCGTCAAACAGATTTTTTAAATATTAAAACGTTAACGGCCGAGCTAAAATTTTTTTTAAAATACCGACAATGAAAAACTTTAGTCAAATAAAGTTTGAGAAGTAATAATGAGACCTGAGAATTCATCGAAAATTTGTTATAGGACCGATTTTCCTGACAGGCTCATTCTTACCGTTAGCTATGATTCTCGACTGGAAAGATAGGTATCGTTTCTTTACCAAACATGTGGTGCAGTGGTAAGGTTTTGGCACATGAACCGAGAGGTAGTGGGTTCGAATCCCACCAGAGGCTAGATGCAAAGCGAATTATCATCAATTATCAGTCTACAGGTTGACATGGAGCTTGCAATGTGCAGGTGGTAAGATGGTATATGTGTGAAGTGAATGAAAAGGGATAATAATTGACCTGCAAATGGCAATAAATCCACTGAATAATTAACATGAAAACCATGCCTGCAACAACTAGCCACGGTATCTCGCGTAAAGCAAAGCGAAGAAATCTACGTTGAACTGCTTAGATCCTCTTTATGAGAACCCCGTGATAAGGTGACCATACATAGCTGACAAGAGCAGGGTAGTCGAACGATAGTTGAATAAAAAGCCTTCGTAACATAAGGACCGTCGAATTCTTTCGACTAACCCTGATGAAACTGAGCGAAGAGTTTGCTTCATTAATAATACGGTTGATGTGCTCTCTGGAGTTCAATTCAATGTCACAAACGACACCCAAATCTAGAAAAGAACAGGCTCTGGTAACGGCATCGTTGTTAATATAATAGTCACGAAAAAAGGATTGTGCAAGTTTTCGAGAGCAGGTGATTGTTTAGCATTTGCCCACGTTTTCAACTCAAGGTTGTTCTTTGCACACAACTTGTGGAGAAGTTATTGAGGTCAGATTGTAATAGGCTCTTGTTGGTAGTATTTGAAATCCGTTTGTAAACCTTCATGTTATCGGCGCTTATAGATAAGGAAAAGTTTTAATTAAACATTTGACGTCGTTGATGGAATAATTCCAAATAGATGGAAAAATGTCCAGATGAAATCGACTTTTGGAAAAGCGCCGTCAGCGGCTGAGCTAGAATGTCACTGCAGTTTTTTAAGACGATGGATGGTAGAACGTATAATGACCCGATGAAAAATCAAGTTTAAGTTTGGAAATCTTAATGTAGATGTAAACGTAAGTTTTTGTTTTGATTTTTCATTACTGAATTAATCGTCATAATGCACTAAAGATAATTGGTGATACATTCGGTAATTGTTTAGCTTTTAACCACCTATTATTTTTGGTTTATTGTAAAATGATATGTTTTATTAGTCAATTTTACTGGTGTTCACATCCACTTAATGTAATGCATAATCATCCAACATTAATTTCACACGTATACTACTTGCTAAGGCATGGTTGGCATGGTGGTTTTATTGTCATTTGGAAATTTGTCATTGGAGTTTAAAAAAATCTTTTTGTTGACCATTCAAATTCGTTTAAGAGAAGTCCATCTAGCTATAGCTATGTCAAAGCTGTTTGAAATAATTCAACAGGCATGTCCATTTCATAGAATATATAATCATATATTCAGAATTATGAAGAGTTTCCGAGATAAAATAACAATTTCCAATGAAATAAACACTATTACAAATATGTTGCATAACAATTTTTTTGTAGTGCATGCAACAAAACGTCACGTTACAAAACTCTTTCGTTTTGTTTTTATATTTTCCAGTGCTAAAGCAAATCGGGCAATGCATATTTATTCTCGCAAGGTTTTAATGCATGTGTTTTGTTATTCATTATTATTTTGAGTTTTTTAAACTTAACATGACAAATTTATTAAAAATCCCACAATGTATTTAGCAAACAAACTTAGAAATGTGGGAAAAGTATCGTCCGAGGAATCGAACAGGCCGCATATTTTTATATAATGTGAGTTGACAGGGAAATAAAAAAATTGCAATTACACCAACAATGGGGCAAATGACTGACACGTTTCGAAAATGAAAATTATCTCGGGAATTTTTTGTGCTCTCACATGTGTATATGCGATGAACAAACAAGTATCTCGTAAATCGTTTAGAGATGTTGTAACGTTTCATTTTTTGGTTTCTGTGCTACATTTTCCTCTTCGGTATTTCATGTATCATCATAACATAAATTGTCGTATATCTATCTATATTACTATATAATGTACATATAGTGTGTTTTATGCTACTCTAATGCATTAACATGTATCCATCCATAAATACATAAATATTATAAAAACACTTGTGGTGGTGCTGTAATTTACAACATTTTCATGCATAATACTATTATAGTTGACACATTTCAATTAATCATTGATCTTATGCATGTGGCAGATGACACTGTGTTAAGCATACGTATAAAGGTAATTGGATTACCTATATGTAAATTTATGTTTAACATATTTTATATTGTCTCAACACGAGTACGCCCTGCTTAGGAGTCCGACTGTATTTATCTGATGTAAAGAAAATTGCGCCTTTAGTAATTTGACAATTGGCACACTTATTGCTTACTTTGTACGTTTCGCAAAAATATTTAAAGTGAATTTTAAACCAAAATCGTTATTACATCCGCAGGTAAATAATGAGCCTATTATAAATTTAGAACGCACATCCAGATTCTAGGGCGTATAATAAAAATGACAAAAGAATTTCGTAAAACAGGAAAATCTAATTTTCCAGATTTATAGTAATACATGATATTACTTTTTTTATGTACCCACATAGGTACGAGTACTGTGCAAAAATATTTCCAAGCGAATAATCAGCAACAAAATTACGTCAATTATTTACTTTGACTCAAATCTTTCTTGCCGTCGAATTGAGATCGTCATCTTTGCGATTTTGCCTAATAAACGTTTTTCGTCATTTTAACCTAGTTTCCGGTGTTGTGTGGCAACATACTCCTTTATATAAGAAGGAAGTGTATATTATAAAGGTAAGGAACAATGGGTTTTTCATCTTCATATTTTCTAAATTAACATTTAATGTTATGTTTATTGTTATTGCTTATTAGACGTTGGGTTGAAAACGAAAATCTTTTTCCATTTTCCATTTTATTTTGTGAATACTGTGTTTAACACTCATACAATATATTGGTTATGAAAATGGTGATCCTCACGATTCCCAAAATAGCGCCATACATTTTAAATGTGATGGTCAAAACCGAATAGGAATGAACAAAATTACTGGAGAAAACACTGATTGTCAATGTCCTGCTCGGAGCTTTCATTCAAATAGACTCAAGTATGAATGGTGTTCTCCAAATATGGGGACACCTAAAATAGACATTTCAGGAAATAGGAAAATCATAACTCCATTTAAAAATTTAAGCTAT
Source organism: Nephrotoma guestfalica (assembly GCA_963691935.1). NCBI lineage: Eukaryota > Metazoa > Arthropoda > Insecta > Diptera > Tipulidae > Nephrotoma > Nephrotoma guestfalica. The sequence goes on from OY829915.1 coordinate 246,415,211, forward strand.
TATCAAGACCAATGCGTCTTCTAGAAAAGTTCATAACTATAAATTTAGAAACGTTAAGTCAAACCTTCTTCAAGGTACACCGTTCACTGAAAATACTTAATTCCTGTTGAAATTTGAGAAATCATTGCGAATGAGACACCAGAAAAACATTTCTATCTCTAGATAAAATGTTGTTTTAAACAACTTGTTGAGTTCGGTTTCTCAAATATGACGAGATTCACTTTAAAGGAAAGACATCATACTTGAGCTGTTCAATCAATTTTATCGAACAGCATCACCGCCTTCTAATGATAAAGGCAAAAAAATTGAAAACAAACCAAGATTTGTCACAGTTGACCGACCGCAGCTGGTTTACAGAGATGGAATTTTTGATTAAGAAAAAGATACGGTCCTTGACCGTGAATTCAAATATTTCAGAAATCCTTCATCCGTCCACTCTTGAAAATTGGCTTAATATGAAACTTGATTTCGATATTGAAGGCAATGCTCCACTCGCCAAACTCAAATTGAAGAGATGCGTCAGCGGTTGAAGAAAAACACTAGCACACACTTTTAACACAAGAGGGTTGATACACATTTTCAAAAAATGCTGCAAAAGTGTCAATTTAGAGATATTTGCGAGGGTACATCTCTACAGTCCCGTTTAGAACCAACATAGCTCCAGAAACGTTTAGGGTTGTTTCTAATATTCAATTCAACCTCAACAATATACGAATTATACACGAAGCGATTAAAAACTTTAAATTGAAATCTGATGGCACTAAATACAGCATAATTTTCGACAGATGGATTCAATTTGTATTTTTTATTCGCCTTAGATTTCCAATCCAAGCGTCAGATAGGGGACGATTAAGGCATGGCTCACGTGCCGACAAAACCACAGGCGAGCAAAGACTAAATTGCTCAACTGCCAAGTTCATTATTTTATAAAACTAATCAATTAAGCGTCCAGATTACCGTTTCATATCGATCCCAATTAATATTGGGAGTCTCTGTTTTATCCCGCAACTTCAAAAGCGCTCATCTAATAACCCATTTGGGAGTACAAGTCATTATAATAAAAAGGTTTGGTTTACGATATTTTCTTGCGATTACCAAAGCATCTTGATAATTTTGGTTGACAGCTTCAATGTATAGGAAATTCATTAGTCTACTGTACTTTTCAGTTCTAAGTTAATTTTGGTTTTGCCGAACGTAATTTGGTCGGTTTGCTTCAGTTTTTAAATATGCATCAACAAGATGTTGTTGTGTTAGTTTTTCAACACACAAAAAAGCGTGGAAATCATTACCAACAGATAGTCGATATCCGTAGTATTGTATTTGAGTAATTCAAATTATTGGCGAATTTTCACAATTAGAATTGTTGGAGGTTTAAATAGAAAAAATAAAGGCTATATCATGGGATCTAAATTAAAATCTAGCGCGATTTAGGATCTAGCGCCCATGTTTTAATTCACTTGGATTACAATGGTTTTTCGTCCAAGGGGAGGTTCACCATCAACAATACCATAATTGGTGCTGTGGAATTAAACATCACTCTTCTATTATAGGTTTGAGTCTATTGAGCAACAGTTTTTCAAATATTTTTGATATGTCAATTTGCCTTAAGTCTTTGCACTTAAGCTACTATTGATTTCAGTTTTCAGTTCTAATAAGGTGGTATGTCTTATGTTAAGATCATCTACTTGGTTTATGAGGGTTGTATTTTCATTTGCAGTTTATCGCGGCAACGGTTAAAATGTCTCTTCCAAATAAGCAGCAATTAGTGAGACTTTCTATTTGCCACTTTTAGTCGTCATCATTTTTGATTGATGGCACATGCGTTTTGGTTCTTTTTAAACCCTTCGTTGCTATCCAAAGTGGGTAATCGTCATTCTTTAGTTCAGAAAGACCTCAAAGTCGCTTATTTATGCTTACGTTCTTTATATCCCTGTTTTAGATGTTTTATTTTGTTGCACAGCAAATTGAGTATATTTTTGTGTTGCTTAGCACGCCTGCTGGATTCTACGATCTTTCCGTTTCTCTTTAACTAGTTATCTCACCTTAAGAGGATAGTTGTGGTGTTGGTATGAGGAATAGGTGAACTCTTCCAAGCTACTTGTTGGTTATTGTTATTGAATGTTTCTAGTTCATCTTCCAGTTGCGTCTCTATTCTAATTGGTTCGCGGAGATTTTCTCGTACTTCCATTAATTTCTTGAATAAATCCTGATTGGTTTTATTGTTTATTAATTGATCTCAAGTTATATTTTTTTATTATCGTTGAACTCAGAGTAATGATCACAGATGAGTGGTTAGGTGATAGTCCTTCCATGTTTTGTTTGATTATCGCCAGAGTGAAGTTCACAGTTGTTCTCGCGAATAATTATTTTCCATTAGAGAAATTCCTTTCCTTATTTGAAAAATTTAATTTTTATAATTTTTAAATTTTGCATTTTTTCGACCTATACCCATAGAATTTCTCCTAAGGTAACAACAAATGATAACTGCCAGGTAGCTACCAATGAGGTCAGATTACTTACAATTGGATGACACACAATGGATAATCAATTAAATTTACATATAACTGGAAAATCCCGCAAATCATGGGAATGGGGGGGGGGGGCGTACTCAAAGTAACATTATGCAGTTTCTGACAGGGTTTTCTCAAATTTTTATTGTATGATTGAAGTATTCTTAGACGATGCTTTTTTAATTTAGGAATTTTTCTTATGAATTTGGAAGCAATTAAACTTGGGTTGAAACCTTTGAGATTGAGATTTAAAAATTAATTATGAACCGCATGTTCTGGAATTTTATCAAATTTTTGAACAGATTTGAACCATTTTTGTAGAGTTTAACCAGGATAAGAATTTAATGTATCGGACAGGATTGGGAACAATCTTGCTGCACTTGGTTAAATTTTAAGTGTAGGATGTAATCGTTTTGATTTATATAAATTATAACATGAACTTTAATTAGAGTTCTGAAGGAACCTGGCTATTTCTTCAACTCGGCTAGTTCTCAACCGGTTATTGCTAAATTCGGTTAATTGGATGATAATAGTATTGTAACACAAATTATTAAAAACGTTCTAAAAATCTGGTTATGGTTTAATTTTTTAATCGCACTAAGACTTGATGATAGAATTATTCGTTTTACTCAGAAATTGTGTACTTGGGAAATTTAGAAATAGCTAATCTATCAAAATTCGGTATGCTGCACAAGTAGGATTTAGAGAAAAAAATCCATTATATCTCGGTCCATATATAACCTAAGAATGCAAAGTTTAACTTTCCCAGATTTCATTGAATATATATATTTTTTTTATTCTTTCGTTCAAAAACTACAGTTCTTATTTTTATTTACCAATGTTCTTGGGTAAGAATTAAATTTCGACTTTGTCAGTCTGAGAATGAGATCTGTCGAAGAACTTTTGTGAGATACAGGTTAAACTGAATTATTTGAAGCCTCTTAATTAAATCCACCAACCTCTCGGAATATTCACGATTTCCCTTCACGTGTATCTTGCGGGAAACGAGATCAATCCTCCCCACCAACAAGCCAGTATGTCTCATCCAGACAAAACGTATATTCTAAGTGCTTTGAAAAAATTACGTTATGAAGCGATTCCAAAATACTTTTAGATTAGCTTTCAGCGCATCCCCGAAATTGGCCACCATTTGTTGCTAGTCGAAGATTTAAGGCCATTTCAAGCGAAATCAAAGGGAACATGTAAGCTCAGCCGACAATCCGGTTGATTGCGCGTCCCGCAGAGTAAATACTCGTGATCTAATGAAAAATGGGCAATGGTGAAGTGGACCGCAATGGTTTATGAAATCAAGTGAATATTTGCGACGGCAACTAGTATCAGACGGTACAAATATAAAAGTAAAGATCGGGACTTTGGTTTTCAAACCAGCTATGGAGAATTGCTCTAGCCTTTTTAAAATGTCAAAAATATTGGCATTTATGCTTGAGTTGTTTCGTAACGCCAAAGGTCTAATACTAATAGAAATGTCACACCTATGCGCCCATCCGAGATCCAAAAGGCATCTAGGACGATAATACGATTCAAACAAGCTATCGCTTTTGATGAATATACAGATTTTTGACCATGTTTTATCACGCTTTAGATCTTTAAAGCCAAGGAAGCAGAACGAGAAGTTATACGAAAATCACACTGAGTCTACAACTCATGAAAAATTATTTGTTAGGATTTCCATTATAATCTTTCGATCTTTAAAACTCACAGAAATAACCAATTATTTCGGTTCTTTTTCTAATAGCTAAGGTCATATAGGACTACAAGGGAAATTTGAGGACTATAACTTTTGAGTTTTTGCGGTCATATAAAATTTCCAATTTTCTCAACATGGTCTAAGCTATCCGAAATACGACAGGATATGTTGGTAACCTGTGGGAGTTTTTAAGAAATTATTAATCTGAACCTTAGTTATTTGGTCGAATAAATCAATTATATTACTTCCCAAATTCTATCGTTTGGAATATCCCGTAATATTCGTATTGTCGAAGAGAAGCGCCCATCATTGGCTCATTTCAAAACTTTGTTGAAGATATATAATAAAATGACTATAATGATCTGCGATGCCAATTTCACAATTATTGATTATGATTTAGCCGAGTTTTCTCCAGCATAGTCAAATCCATTTTAATCGTGTAGAATGATGGACAGATACCAGAACGTCATTTAGTCCAGCATAAACAGATCATAGAATTTTGTTCAAAACTCATTTTGTAATTTTTAACCAATACTACTAACCAAATTTCATCAAAATTCATTAAGAGAAAAATGGAATATTTTAATTTAAAAATTCGTTATACTTCGGAGGCCAATCATTTTGTTAATTTAAAGAACATTTTTGTTTTTGTTTCGGTAGAGATTCATATGAAGCCAGCACAGTTTTTCATCCCAAAACAAAAAAAAATTCCACAAACAATACTATTTCATCTCATCCCAGTTTTTTCTGTTTAAACTTGTATAAGACGGAATTTCATAAGTTGTTTTTGTTTGTTGTTTTGGTACTCTACGTATCAATAAATGATGATAAATAGTTTTTCTAAGTGATGTGATTTATGGGTAATAATTGTTTGGTTTGATTAATTATAGTGATTGACACTGATTTGAATTGGGAATAGTACGAGCTAACAATGACTAAGATGGCAGTACCAGCCGTATGGTAGTATTGGCACAAATGGCCAAGTTTCATATGGCCCGATATAAGAATATGCGAAAATAGGGCCATTCGGCTAGAAACATGATTTGCCGGAAACAATTCTTAATGTTTTGAATAACCTGTAATACAGACTAACTATGGTCAGTCGGACAGTACCAGCCATATGGTAAGATTCGTCCAATCGATCAGCTTCCATATGGCCCAATATAAAAATTAATAATTTCCATTCTCCTAGCAATATGGTTTGCCGGAAAATGACACGGTTTTTCATATTCTTATATTGGCCTATATGAAACTTGGCCATTTGCGCCACTACTACTATTCAGTGAGAACTGCCCTCTTAGTCTTTGTAAGGTCTTACTATTTCCAACTCCCAACTCAAATCAATATCAATCTTTTCCGGCAAACAATATTGGTAGGAGAATGGCAATTATTAATTTTTATAATGGGCCATAAGGAAGCTGGCCGATTGCGCCAATCCTACCATACGACTGGTACTTTCAGACTGGCCACAGTTAGTCCGTACTATAAGTTATTCAAAACATAACAAATCAATTCCGGCAAATCATATTTCTAGGAAAATTACACTATTTTCTCATATTCTTATATCGAGCCACCTGGAACTTGGCCATTTGTGCCAATACTACCATACGACTGGTACTGCCCTCTTAGTTCTTTTAAGGCCGATATTTAATCAAAACAAACAATTATTACCTATAAATCACATCATTTAGAAAAACTATTTATCATCATTTATTGATACGTAGAGTACCAAAACAACAAACAAAAACAACTTATAAAATTCCGTCTTATACAAGTTTAAACAGAAAAAAACTGGGATGAGACGAAATTGTATTGTTTGAAGCCCGGTACATACGTCGGATGGAAATCCGGGATTTTTTACATCTCAAACGAGAAGTTAGTAACACATACACACAAACAAAATACAAATGTCATTAGGAAGAACTTTTACAACACACAAAAACTTGAGCAAAAAATTAAAATGATCTACAAAATATTACTCAAAATTACAGTTTTCGTTTTTTTAGGTTGGTTGTCTGTATGATTTTTTGCTCAAAAGTTGAAATTTTTCAACTTCTTGGGATGAAAAGGGGCGTGTATTTTGTACTATTTCTCTCATTTGATTGGATAAAACGGCGAGATGCAAAAATCCCCGATTTCCATCCGACGTATTTACCGTGCTTGAGGGAATTTTATTTTCTGGGATGAAAACAGGGCTAACTGCATATGCCTCCGGTACAGTATTTTATTTTGTAAAAATCGAGGTACAAAATTAATGTAGAATTCTCGATGGTTATAAAATAGCAACAGGAATTATCTTCTGTGATAGTGCTACAACTTCTGGCGAGTAGCGTAATCTCTTATTTTCCGCTTATAAAGAATGAATATGGTTTCATTGACCACGTTGATCGGCCGCCATATACGCTTAAAACAGTTTATGTTGCACATTTTGAAACTTGGAACTAAATTGCTCCGTCGAAAAAATATAATCCATCTCGTTGATTTAACAGTATTTCTGCATTTGATGTGACTGTATTAAATGTCTGAACAAAATTGCTTTGGTGGAATGGAACGATATATGGAGATATTTATTGGTTTATAATTTTGAAACACGTATTAGTCTTTGAATGGAAACCATAATTATAATTTTCGGAGCAGAAGAAACGATCGTGTCGAATTGAAACATTTATTTTTGTCTCCGTAAACTTGTACTAAGTGATTTTTAAGAGATTTGCTATAAAACTATTTAAAAAAAATTATTTTCTGCCACCCCCGTTTATTTTAAAAAATTTTGCAATTTGAAGTATCAACATCTTGGTTGCTTCAAGAAGCTGATTATCTTTAGAAACTGGAATACTAAATGTAATAACTGGAATATTAAGTGTGCTGTTGGAGAATTTAATTTCACTGGAGTTTTCTACAAACAGTCGATATTTACGTCCCTTAAGCTAGCAGAACCCATACGGCAGAACTTAACAAGATGGTATGAATAATTATAGGCTAATAATTGGCCAATTAAATGATCGAGTAAAAAATGTTGGGCTTCACCTTGGAAGGGGTGAACTAAAACGATGGCTTCTTCTAGTTTTGAAAAAGTTAGCAGAATCCAATTCAAAAATATATTTAAAATAAATTGGAAAATTAAAGGTTAATTTTAGGCTAATTAAATTCCCTGTTTAAATTTTTCTATTCTGCTCATTCTAAAAAAAGTATAAGGCTTTATCACTTCAAAGCTAGCAGAACCCAAATCTAAAGTCGGACCAAAAACGAAATTAGAACACAAAACCAGATCAATTGACATACAAATAATTTTAGGCTCGTTGTGGCCTAATCAAATACCCCATAAAAAGTTTGGGCTCCATTCGGTTCTTAACCAAACTTCAAGTCAAGAGCTCAAATTATTTAATTAATTTCGGTTTTGGTCCGATTTTCAATTTGGGTTCTGCTAGCTTTATCTAATTTCGGATTTGGTCCGATTTTTGATTTGGGTTCTGCTACAAAGTTTGATCAGGAACGAGTGGAGCCCAAATTTTTTAATGGGCCATTTGATTAGGCCACAATTAGCCAAAAATTATTTGTTTGTCAGTCGTTCAAGTTTTTCGTTCTAATTCCGTTTTTGGTCCGATCTTCGATTTGGGTTCTGCTAGCTTGAGACTAGATGGACTGGAGTTTGCTAAAGAACGAGTAGAATCCAATTTTTTTAATGGGACATTTGATTGGGCCACAATGAGCCTAAAATTATTTATTTGTCAGTAGATCAAGTTATTCGTTCTAATTTCGGTTTTGGTCCGATGTTCGATTTGGGTTCTGCTAGCTTCAGACTATAGATGATCTGAAGTTGGGTCAAGAACGAGTGAAGCCCAAAATTTTTGATGGGGTATTTAATTAGGCTATAATGAGCCTAAAAATGATCTTGTTTTGCGTTTTAATGTCGTTTTGGATCCGATTTTCGATTTGGGTTCTGCTAGCTTTGAAATGATAAAGCCTTATACCTTTTCTAGAATGAGCAAAATAAAAAAGTTTAAATAGGGCATTTAATTGGCCTATTATTAGTCGCCTATAATTAGTCATGGTTCTGCTAGCTTAAGGGACGTCGATATTTTCTGTTGCAACGAATTGAATTTTTCTTATAATGGTTTTCCTGACATTATTGCAGAATGCATTAGACCGCGAAATAGTTATCAGGCGGTATAATTTTAAAATTATTTTGCAGGTAATTACAAATGTAAATTTTCTTTCAAAATTTTTAGGACTCAAATTCGAGACGAGACCCGAGTTCGAATATAAACCCAAATTCTCGGTCAGTCCGAAACGAGTTTAAAAACCCCAAAAATTCCATTATCTGTATTGGTTAATTTCTCGGTAAAGGAATCGTTTGAACCGACCCCGTATTTATGTTTTAGCGAGGGATCAGCGGCTAATTTAAAAGATACTGGTGAATTTGATGATATCTTCTGTCTGTCTAGGTTTCATCGTCCCAATATTGGTAAGAAATGGTAATTCTCGCTTACATCTTGAAGTGGTCTAATGTATAAACCTCTTTTAATTGTTATAGGCGATTAGTGACATAGATACCGATTTTTCTATTTCCGCTAACCTTTCTGTGGTTGGAACACATTTTCCCAATATGAGACATGAGCGTTTCTATTCGGTATTGCTGTTTAAGGTCAGTTGTGAGTGCCAATTTGTGTGTTCCTTTTTATTTAAAGTCAACTTGAATCATATTAAATTCCTTTTCTTTAAATTATTTGCATCTGAATTCAAAAAATTCACAGCATCTTACATAAAATTCATTGTGATAGACAAAATAGATAAAAAAAAAATAATTTCCAAAACTATCAAATTATATTTCTAACATACAACGAAGCTATCGCAGAACATCAAGACAGTGTAAAACGAGATTAAAACCAAGAAAATTATTTTCACGAGAAGAAAAGAAACACAGAGCAATTGAATTTTATTCATCATGTTTTGATTTTGAAATTACGTAGCTTTATGCCATTACAAAAAAATTATTTTCTTAAATGTCATTTAGTTCCCCGCAAATTAGCATGAAGAGAAATGTAAAGAAAAATAAACTTGCAAGCATCACCTTTAATTGGGTGGAAAATATCGCAACATTTTTAAGTGTGTGGGAGATAACTGGCAGCCACGTCTGTACATGCTAACGAAAATTAATTTTATTGTTGTCGTACACGTGTGTGTGTTAATAAGAAAATTTTAATTATTTTTAGAAAGAAAAATTTTCTTTTTTTTTTTCACCGAGCGATCATAAAATCACCTGCTGTACAAATTGAAAATTTTTCTCTTTCGTTTGTTGTTTTTCTGCGTTACAGCGTTTGGATTGATTTATACAAAATAATGATTTTTTTTTTGCTCTGCAGGATGATTTGAATATGTATGTACACTTACCTCCTTCGGTGTTTCAAAATAAATGTCTTTAGTAAAAAAAAAAAAATTCTTAAGAAAATTTATTTTTAGATTTTCAAGAATAATAATATTTTCTTTTATGATTTGTGAATTGATATGAAACAGTAACGCGCTCACACTGTTTATGCAAATTGATGATTAATTTACAGACGAAATTAATGATGTGACACACACAGTCGTATATTTTGTATTGCGGTGTGTATTACAATTGCGCGCGCATTACGAGACCTACATCAATTTTTTATACTGTACGGGAAGCTTATTCAAGAATTCGGTTTGATGTTTATGATTTTAGCAGGTGAACCGGACTGTATGATTCAATGAGGGAATTTATTAAGTCTGATAGGTACTCGTGAATACGTACCTCCCACATCGTATATAATTTATATAAGCGTTAACAGAGAAGATTAAAATGACACCGCATAACTCAGTTTGAACGTTTTTTGGATCACAGTGAACATATTTTAGTTGTGATAATTGGATGACTAGTGGCTCGTTCGCATCATAAAGCATAATTTGAAGTATTAAAAACAAATAACTCAATCGTCTTAGTCATGTCTATGCTTCTAAACATACGTCGATATTATACCTACCACAAAAAAAGGCTAAATTAAAAATTGCGTGATATAATAATTATGTATTTAAATAGAATCCAAAAGTATTTATAATTAATAACACAAAAATAATTATCATTTCTGGCTGATTTTTAACGAACTAATATTTACATTTTGTGTTGTGTGTTACGTGCACGTCGCGATTTATTGCGGTTTAGTTGTGTATACACAGTATAGTGTAAACTGTGGGGTATCACAATATGTTGTGTGATTTAATTTGACACATTTGTATCTACATTATTGATAATCGCACATGATTATTATAAAATTTACATTGTACATACCATTAATTTGGGATGCCGAATGCACGCAATAAATATCGCAGATATCTCATATTTGCAAGGGTGAATTGAAAATTCAATTTTCTTTGGTAACATGCACTCATTTCATACCAGTTTTATGTTTGTGGGTAAAAAATTAAGCATAATTAATTTCAAATGGCCAGAGTTCTGACGACACAATGTTTGTTCAAGTCAGATACGTTTTAACCAAACATCTCCACGACCGTTTGAAGTGACATCTATCGATGGGTACTCTGTAACCAAACATCAGGCAACCCTAAGTCAAATATCAACATCGGACAATTTTTCAAACTCCTGTGATTTATTTTGGCGCCAGCCTATCGGCACGTCGTTGTCTCACCTAAGCTCGTGAGAGCAGAATAACAACGGCAACGCGGCGTGGTTTTACCGCCAAAACGATCACGGACAAGATAACAAGAAAAAATAAAGAGAGGAAATGACCACTCATCTGGATTCTGCTGGTTGCTACCTTTATGGTGAGGCGGTGCTAACAACCTCCTCTGCTTCAGGCTGCTGCTCATTTCGAACACTCACTCGTACCTTACACACTCTAGCACAAATAGGCGGAATGCCTTGTTTCACAATTCGCTCTCTCACTTTCCACTCTCAGACTACTAATGTTACTGACACTGTTTCTGAACAAGGATGGACTCAATCAACAGCAAACAAAAATCCAGTCTCATTCGCGCTTCCCTCACTGAATTCATCATTTGAATAAAAAAAACTTGCCAATGAAAAGCAACCAAATAACATTCAATTCGGCTTGGACCAGTCTTGACCCTCAGCTGTTATGCACCATGCGCTCTAAACTAGATCACTGAACTGACTCATTGTCCAACTTCGTGTAATTTATTTATTTTTTACATCTTGCCTACTGGCTGAAGACAAAACGTGATAGATATACAACAAAATGTCTCATACGGCCTGGCTGATTTTCGAACCCACGATCTTCCGTTCCATGAGCTACACACAAAACTTCGCCGCCACGACCTAACTTGTGTAACACTTTTGCTTTCATTGCATTGCCATCTGCTGTTTGGCACCACGAGACTCTGATACCAAAAATGTTCGGTTTTGTTTTCTTCGGCGGTTAGTCAAATATCGCCATTATAAACAATTGCATTCTAGGATAATCAACATAAACAATTAATAAATATTTTTTGTATTAATCGAAGTTAAAACATTAACATTATTTAGCAATTTTGAATATTTGCAAAAAAGTGGTTGAAAAAAGTTAACATTTCGGTATTCAGTGTGGGTGATTCGTAAAAATAGTGCTAACCAGAGTTCACACAAAAACAACTCGCTCAAAGCAATCTCGCTCCAGCGGGTCCTTGAAAGAGCATTGAGAAAGAGCAAGGAGCTCACAATTAACCGGCAAGAAATAAATGATGACACAAGGAGTTACAAGGAATTTTGAGAGGTCCAGAACCAGATTGAGGCCGTGTGTGGTGATGAAGATCTCGAGGGAGAATACGATAAACGCGCTCAAGCGGAATATTATTACCTCATCACAATATTGAACTTCAAAACCGCCAAGAGACAATTACCTAAAGGCAAATTAAACTTGGGACGCAAGTCGCCCCAGTTTGTGTGCATCACCCACGATTACCAGGAAACATGGTGCATTCTTTGAGATCGATATAGTCATCGTCGGCTCATTATCGTCAGTCATTTTCGAAAGTTTAAAACCGTGTTTGTAGTACAAATTTAATCAGCTGATTAGCTCGACACAACGACTGGCACCGTACGCAGTCTGAAAGTATTAAGAGTGCCGGTCACCACATAGGATATCATCGTAATTAACATCACCGCGAATAAGTTGGATCCAAAAACATATCGACTATGGGAGATGTCATTAACCAGAGAACAGTATCCATCATATCACGATCTGCTCGATTTCCTAAACACCCGATGGAGTCGGGAACAAAATCGAATTTATCGCAGTCGCAAAAAGAAGCTCCATCGTCATCGAATTCGTTGCATTCTCGAGTACATCCCGAATCTGACACACAATCAACTCGTATCAAGTTTATGCTGGAAATCACAACGTATTACAGTACGATCAATTCATTCTTACATTTGAGGAAAGATTAAAACTCGTCCGAAAAAAGTGGTTGTGCTTCAAATGCTTGCAAAAGGCCAATCTAGTTCGGCTTGCAAATTGAAGTTCTTCGTCAGGTTTGCGACAAAAATAACATCACACGCAACTATACAATTCGTACCTGAATGCCGTGTTGTCTTCCGTCAAATCATCATTTCAAACTCAGGTCAATACATGACCCACGTCGCATCGCCATTCAAGGATGTACTGCCCGTCATAGCAATCGCTATCATATCACACTCTAATCAATCATCTAAACACAAACTGCGTGTGGTATTCGTCGCATCGCACAAAACAAAAATCGGCTTATCTCTATATCAGAAACTTTGCATTCATTACATCCCAAGCTCAACACAACATGCTTTGTCGCTTACGGTACTGCTAGCGCTATGTATCTCGCATTTCGAACCATCATCTGAGCACGATACGAACAAGAAAAATCCCATATCGCAACCAGAATCGCGTCGAACGACTTTTACGCCGAAGGTTTGTTGACCGGCTTACACAACATCGTGATTATATTTGAACTACAGAACAAATGGTGGAACTGCTCCGGTGTGGTGGGTTTAAACTGCCCAAGTAGTCCTCAAACAGCCAACAGCCTCTCAATGAGATACCAATCGAATTTCGCAAGCATTAGGGTCAACTTGAGCTGAATTTGCACGATTCAGTTAATACACTCGGACTCGATTTCCTATTCAATATCACCTCAACATCGGATATTCTTGCACCAACAAAACGAATAATATTTTTAGTTTAAGTTCCCTGGAGGCTCGCAAAATCGATCGCTGGATAAATCGTTCGTCAAATTGCAATAATCTTCACATCCACTTATTCATCGACACTTATGCTCGTACAACGTTGGCAAATAGATCTTTCAAAATCACAATACTCACATCCAAGACCAAGGTAGCGCATGTGCTATTGTGCCACAAGTTCAAATGTACGCGTGGACCGACCGACCCACAAGTAATATTTGGTTGGCTACGAAGCACTCCTAATCGCTGGTAGACGTTCGTGACCAATCGGGTTTCGATTATTCTAGATTACTTCAAACGACCAATTGGAATTATATGGACACTAAGCTAAACCTCGCAGATTGAGAGTCTCGTGGTGTCTAACCCTCAATACTACACAGTTATCCGATGTGGTGGTCAGGTCCTGTTTGACTACAATAATATTCCAATCAATGGTCACGCCAAAAAGCTAGCGGAGCCTACATATTGTCGAACGAAAAGTAAATTCAATGGTCGCAATGCACGAAGAAATCGATTCACAACGACGTATACAACTTACTAGCTCGATGTTCATCGCTCGGAAAATTACTTCGTATCACTGCTTTTTGCAGACACTTCATTCAATATTGACGTCTTATAGCAGCACGCTCGAACGGTATTATACCGCACCCGAGGTGGTCCAAAAAATCTCATTCCATTGTTGAGATATGAATATATCAATCCGAGGAACATCTATTAGACAATAGGCCACTTTGATCTATGAATCCTTTCATCGGGAGTGACGACATATTAGGGGTCGGCGGGCGGTCCCGCGAATAGTATTTGCCATATACATGGAACCATCCGGTTATTCTTCCCAAAGACAAACAGCTTGGTGGAAGCGATTGAGCATTAAAAGATTGAGTATTTTAATAATATTAATAATTTAAAATTTAATTGCGCCACTCGGACGCATAGAACTTATATCCAATATCTCAAAAACTTCCATTAGTAACCAATACTTTCGGTTGTTTTTCTAATAGCTCAGGTCAAACTGAGACTACGAGGAAAATTTGGGGAAAGTTGATGAATTAAAATTTTCACTATAATTGTTTCGTTTTCTGCGGCCATATAAGTTATTTTCAGTTTTTGGCCAATACCTCGAATACTTCCATTAGTAACCAATACTTTCGGTTGTTTTTCTAATAGCTCAAGTCAAACTGAGGCTACGAGGAAAATTTGGGGAAAATCTATGGATTAAAATTTTCACTATAATTGTTTCGTTTTCTACGGCCATATAAGTTATTTTCAGTTTTTGGCCAATATCTCAAAAACTTCCATTAGTAACCAATACTTTCGGTTGTTTTTCTAGTAGATCAGGTCAAACTGAGACTACGAGGAAAATTTCGGGAAAATTGATGGATTAAAATTTTCACAATAATTTTTTCGTTTTCTGCGGCCATATAAGTTATTTTCAGTTTTTGGCCAATATCTCAAAAACTTCCATTAGTAACCAATACCATCGGTTGTTTTTCTAATGGCCCAAGTCAAACTGAGGCTACGAGGAAAATTTGGGGAAAATTGATGGATTAAAATTTTCACTATAATTTTTTCGTTTTCTGCGGCCATATAAGTTATTTTCAGTTTTTGGCCAATATCTCTAAAACTTCCATTAGTAACCAATACTTTCGGTTGTTTTTCTAATAGCCCAAGTCAAACTGAGGCTACGAGGAAAATTTGGGGAAAATTGATGGGTTAAAATTTTCACTATAATTTTTTCGTTTTCTGCGGCCATATAAGTTATTTTCAGTTTTTGGCCAATACCTCGAAAACTTCCATTGTAACCAATACTTTCGGTTGTTTTTCTAATAGCTCAAGTCAAACTGAGGGTACGAGGAAAATTTGGGGAAAATCTATGGATTAAAATTTTCACTATAATTGTTTCGTTTTCTACGGCCATATAAGTTATTTTCAGTTTTTGGCCAATATCCCAAAAACTTCCATTAGTAACCAATACTTTCGGTTGTTTTTCTAGTAGATCAGGTCAAACTGAGACTACGAGGAAAATTTCGGGAAAATTGATGGATTAAAATTTTCACAATAATTTTTTCGTTTTCTGCGGCCATATAAGTTATTTTCAGTTTTTGGCCAATATCTCAAAAACTTCCATTAGTAACCAATACTTTCGGTTGTTTTTCTAATGGCCCAAGTCAAACTGAGGCTACGAGGAAAATTTGGGGAAAATTGATGGATTAAAATTTTTACTATAATTTTTTCGTTTTCTGCGGCCATATAAGTTATTTTCAGTTTTTGGCCAATACCTCGAAAACTTCCATTGTAACCAATACTTTCGGTTGTTTTTCTAATAGCTCAAGTCAAACTGAGGGTACGAGGAAAATTTGGGGAAAATTGATGGATTAAAATTTTCACTATAATTGTTTCGTTTTCTACGGCCATATAAGTTATTTTCAGTTTTTGGCCAATATCCCAAAAACTTCCATTAGTAACCAATACTTTCGGTTGTTTTTCTAGTAGATCAGGTCAAACTGAGACTACGAGGAAAATTTCGGGAAAATTGATGGATTAAAATTTTCACAATAATTTTTTCGTTTTCTGCGGCCATATAAGTTATTTTCAGTTTTTGGCCAATATCTCAAAAACTTCCATTAGTAACCAATACTTTCGGTTGTTTTTCTAATGGCCCAAGTCAAACTGAGGCTACGAGGAAAATTTGGGGAAAATTGATGGATTAAAATTTTCACTATAATTTTTTCGTTTTCTGCGGCCATATAAGTTATTTTCAGTTTTTGGCCAATATCTCTAAAACTTCCATTAGTAACCAATACTTTCGGTTGTTTTTCTAATAGCCCAAGTCAAACTGAGGCTACGAGGAAAATTTGGGGAAAATTGATGGGTTAAAATTTTCACTATAATTTTTTCGTTTTCTGCGGCCATATAAGTTATTTTCAGTTTTTGGCCAATACCTCGAAAACTTCCATTGTAACCAATACTTTCGGTTGTTTTTCTAATAGCTCAAGTCAAACTGAGGGTACGAGGAAAATTTGGGGAAAATCTATGGATTAAAATTTTCACTATAATTGTTTCGTTTTCTATGGCCATATAAGTTATTTTCAGTTTTTGGCCAATATCCCAAAAACTTCCATTAGTAACCAATACTTTCGGTTGTTTTTCTAGTAGATCAGGTCAAACTGAGACTACGAGGAAAATTTCGGGAAAATTGATGGATTAAAATTTTCACAATAATTTTTTCGTTTTCTGCGGCCATATAAGTTATTTTCAGTTTTTGGCCAATATCTCAAAAACTTCCATTAGTAACCAATACTTTCGGTTGTTTTTCTAATGGCCCAAGTCAAACTGAGGCTACGAGGAAAATTTGGGGAAAATTGATGGATTAAAATTTTTACTATAATTTTTTCGTTTTCTGCGGCCATATAAGTTATTTTCAGTTTTTGGCCAATACCTCGAAAACTTCCATTGTAACCAATACTTTCGGTTGTTTTTCTAATAGCTCAAGTCAAACTGAGGGTACGAGGAAAATTTGGGGAAAATCTATGGATTAAAATTTTCACTATAATTGTTTCGTTTTCTACGGCCATATAAGTTATTTTCAGTTTTTGGCCAATATCCCAAAAACTTCCATTAGTAACCAATACTTTCGGTTGTTTTTCTAGTAGATCAGATCAAACTGAGACTACGAGGAAAATTTCGGGAAAATTGATGGATTAAAATTTTCACAATAATTTTTTCGTTTTCTGCGGCCATATAAGTTATTTTCAGTTTTTGGCCAATATCTCAAAAACTTCCATTAGTAACCAATACTTTCGGTTGTTTTTCTAATGGCCCAAGTCAAACTGAGGCTACGAGGAAAATTTGGGGAAAATTGATGGATTAAAATTTTCACTATAATTTTTTCGTTTTCTGCGGCCATATAAGTTATTTTCAGTTTTTGGCCAATATCTCTAAAACTTCCATTAGTAACCAATACTTTCGGTTGTTTTTCTAATAGCCCAAGTCAAACTGAGGCTACGAGGAAAATTTGGGGAAAATTGATGGGTTAAAATTTTCACTATAATTTTTTCGTTTTCTGCGGCCATATAAGTTATTTTCAGTTTTTGGCCAATACCTCGAAAACTTCCATTGTAACCAATACTTTCGGTTGTTTTTCTAATAGCTCAAGTCAAACTGAGGGTACGAGGAAAATTTGGGGAAAATCTATGGATTAAAATTTTCACTATAATTGTTTCGTTTTCTACGGCCATATAAGTTATTTTCAGTTTTTGGCCAATATCCCAAAAACTTCCATTAGTAACCAATACTTTCGGTTGTTTTTCTAGTAGATCAGGTCAAACTGAGACTACGAGGAAAATTTCGGGAAAATTGATGGATTAAAATTTTCACAATAATTTTTTCGTTTTCTGCGGCCATATAAGTTATTTTCAGTTTTTGGCCAATATCTCAAAAACTTCCATTAGTAACCAATACTTTCGGTTGTTTTTCTAATGGCCCAAGTCAAACTGAGGCTACGAGGAAAATTTGGGGAAAATTGATGGATTAAAATTTTCACTATAATTTTTTCGTTTTCTGCGGCCATATAAGTTATTTTCAGTTTTTGGCCAATATCTCAAAAACTTCCATTAGTAACCAATACTTTCGGTTGTTTTTCTAATAGCTCAAGTCAAACTGAGACTACGAGGAAAATTTGGAGAAAATTTATGGATTAAAATTTTCACTATAATTTTTTCGTTTTCTGCGGCCATATAAGTTATTTTTAGTTTTTGGCCAATATCTCAAAAGCTTCCACTAGTAGCTAACACTTTCGGTTGTTTTACTAAAAATAAATTTTCCCCAAATTTTCCTTGTAATCTCAGTATGACCTAAGTTATTAGAAAAACAACCGAAAGTGTTGGTTGCTAGTGGAAGTTTTTGAGATATTGGCCATAAACTGAAAATAAATAAATAAAATTTTTAAATTTGCGAAAGAATTGGTTATGAAATGGCCTAGTTTAGTCCAGCATGAACGGATCCTAGAATTTTGTCCAAAACTTACATTAAAATTCTTGATTAATACTATATACTATCCAAATTGCATCGCCATTCTTTAAGAAATGGCGGAAAGACGAAATATTGTTAAATTTCAAGACATCATTTGACTACTACGGCTTAAACTGCTATCGTCATATTATTTTGTAACGATTTACGACATTTCCAAACATTTATCAAAAATCTCAGAACTACGAGTGCAACCTATAAAATAAACTGTTGCATACAGTAAAACATTAAACTGTTATGGCGAAATTCACTAAGGTTCGTAATTTTCTAATCCGGTTATTTAATGGGCAATTTGATTTAAATCGTATCACATTTAAAAAATACGCTGTAGAAATATTCGTTACAGATATAACGTGGAAAGGTTTATTTTACTGAACCAATGAAAAACGTTGCCAATATTTTCTTATTCATGCAATTAACTTTCACGCGATACCCATTTGATTGTAAATAAAACAACAAACTGCGATAATAATCACGAATCTGCACAACAAACGGCTCGCCATCAATTAACGATGATCACACAACAAAATATGTCATTTAATAATTTTTATCACGTAACCGGACTACATAAAGCTAACCAACCGCAATTATATCGTCTGCAATCGACTTTTGTTCTCTCGTAACAATAGTTTTTGAACAGAATTTTTTTAGTCGCCAAAATGAATTTTCCCTCAAGTGCGGTCGTATTCGTATATATGTACACTCGTTTAAGATAACTGTTTGTGATTTGTTAAATGGTTCGATACATATCGATAAAAATTGACCGTAAAAATTCGATAATTTCCAATAAGCAGCTAAGTAAGTGGAAATAGGAATTGTCATTGAAAAATATTTTACAATTTATTTGTTTTTCACTGGAGTCCGAAAAATGTGGGATATAATTTTATCTGCATCTTGGAAATGTTCCCTCCAGGTTTATATGTGGATGAAGTTAAACCAAATAATCGTTCTTATTACCATAATGTATCCGCAAAATTCAAACAAAAAACTTTTCGTTCTCCATACTCGAAATACAAATTCAGCCGTACATATAACGTATACATGTACAGTGCACGTATAATTCTATACCCATTTGTATCCAGGGGGAAATTTTACATAATTTTGATGTTGTTCTTTGCGATTAACAAACATAACGATGGGAAAATTTTCTTCCATTCGTGGTGGCTTCCTCTTAAGCAAAATTAGCACATTTCTCGTTTTGGGGAATGAAAAATACGCATGAGAATATATTTCATGTATGATTTACCAACTAAATGTTATAATTAAGGCGTGCATAATTAATCGAATGGCATGAATCATGTTAAATTATATGTTTGAAAATCTCAACAAAAAGTTCTCGAGTTTAGAAATTCTATATACCGCATGTGAACAAGGTCTGCATGTGGTTCTCAAAACGAAAATCAATATTTTTATGTGGTGTGCGTTACATGAAACAAAAAAAAAGTTCGGCATACTTAGGGCACGATATCATGGTGAATATAAAAATAATTTTTTTTTTCGTTGTCGTCTGATTAAACTCGACGATATAGAGTCATACAACCAATCTTAATTCACAATAAATCATCTTAGTCATAAAGCGTGAGCGCACACAGCCGAAATAAAAAATGTATGTAAAATTTTTTGTTTTGTTCGGAATTCTGAAGCAACGCAAAAATCGTCTAATCTAATTTCAAATTCAAATGCAAAAAATATTTGGTTTTTTTTTATCAAAACATAACTCTTGTTATTCGGTTTGTTTTCCTAATTAGATTTTTTGTTTTGTACCTCAAGAACATAATCTTGAAGAATTTTATATTGTGCGCGGCTGGTGATTTTCGGTTACGATAACGAAATATAAAATGGGAAAAATATAGCGAAAGCACTAAATGATTATCACAGCTGAGTGATTTATTTTTGTATTTACCTTGGTGCGTATCAAACTTGGCTGTTGTTCTATCTTTGCGGTCTAAATGCTAATAACGTATACAACATGATATTGGGGTAGGATGGCTATAGCAACAAATAACATTTGTTATAAATATTTTATGGCTGAGATTATGAAAATTCAATTGGTGTCTGGTTGTCTAGAGATGAGCTAATCACCTAAAAACAAAAATTATTTGTGTTGTATAAACAATTCCAGGTTGTTGGGTGTGCAAGTTGATTAAAATATACAAATTAGTAAATTAACTAAAAATAAGACGATAGATGATGGTCATTCATCGTTTGGTTGATCTGATTCTTATGTACGTGATCCCAAAAAATTTATACTTACTCGTGGCTTAAAATTTATAGTAACATACCCACCATAAACCCCTCACAACAGCTATCGCGGTAAAATTAGAACGTAGTCCCGGGAAACTAGATCATTTCGAAAATATTGCTCAATTCACTACCAACATTCTTCAATTTAGAGGTAAACGTTCTGGTGAAACACATAACTCACAGTCTTCTCTTTCGATATGAAAGATTACTTGTATAGTACCAACGCGACGAAGAACTGCAGAAATTAATTTCAGCTTCGCATAAAAATCAAGCGTAAACTTGCACCGAACTGACTTACCGGACAAGCTCTCAATTTGAAACGAACAATCTTATGTAGTCTACATGGCTTATCGGAGTAGCCGATTTACCCGTTGGTCAACAGCTTTGGTTAAAGCTTTGGCGTTTGGATCTAGAGGAACCGGGGACGAATCCCGATAGGGGCAGGATGCATAAGGGAATTTTGACCAAACTATTACCTCTCGGAGTGCACAACTCATGGACTGACCCATCTTCCATGCTTATAGACGTTGACCCTTGAATTGGCTGACAACAGCGTAAACGTAACGACGGGAGAAGCGAAACGCGAAAGAGTTGGAAGAGCCTCGGCCCCAGAACAGATTGCAAAGATAATAATAAAAAAAGATAAGCTTCTCGAGAAAATTTTAAGGCAATTCGAAAAATTATCATAAAAACCATAAGTAAAATGTTCTACAATGAGAAAACCTAGCGATATGATGTGACACTTTTACTTTCTTTTACTTAAAAGTTTGACCTCAAGATTTTTGCAGATTAACCATTAGCTATTTTGCTTCAGTAAAAAAATGACTTTATTTTACCATTGATTTCTAAAGCGAAAATGTAAAATTACCGGAATTTCGGTAAAAACTGTCTTATATAATCAAAAATGCTGCCGCTTCCGGTACACAAATGTCCACCAAATTTCGTAGTTATATCCGAGTTTATGGAAAAAGCTCAGCATTAAGTTTCATTCCGTAAAATCAATCCGCCAGGACTGTAAAGATGCCGAATTTTAGGAAAATAATTTTTTTATCAAACTATCTCCCACCTTCTCCGGAAAAATTTACATAAATGATCTGAAAATATTTTTTGAAATTTAATTTACAATCTTTTTCGTTTTAATCGTTTTTCCATAAATCTAGATAAGCATTTCAAAATATCTGCAAAAATCTAAAAAGCTCCTATGGACGCTCTCCCAATTTGTGGAAGAAGCTTAAGTATGAAGTTTCGTCCTGATCAATCCATCTGGGTGGGCTGTAGAAGGCCAACTTTTTGTTGAAAAATAGTTTTTTTTAAATCGTCATTTCGAGTATCCTAATGCTGCACCAGTACTTGTAGCACTACCTAATCAAAATGGTACTAAACATTTTTACAAATTAATTACAAATTTAGACACAGTTAAACAATTTTGTACAGGTCCTTTTTCGTATTTTTAATAATATTTATTGTGCTGATAGTTTTTGTTCTATCGTGTTAATTACTTACAACATACTGGAATAGTTCAACCCCGCAAAAACTACCCCTAAGAGGGTGCAATTTTTAAAAACCATATTTTGCCACTGGAATGGTACTGGAACTTTTTTGCAAATTAATTACAATAAAATGTCATAGTTAAACCTCTAGAAAATTACTCCAAATAGGAGTAACCGTTTAAAACCATTGTATCGTACTGGGGGACAATACTAGAAGTTTTTACAAAATAACCAATATATGGGAATAGTTCAATCCGCAAAAGACTTGTAACGGGTCTTCCTAGGCCAGTTAAATTAATATTTTGACTTTTGACGAACCGTTGACAGAGTATCGGTGCAGGGACTTCTGAGCGGTAATTGGTAGCCGGCTAGAGCTCGCGGGAGGGTCGTGGGGTTTTAGAAGTATGCACCGATCGTGAACATACTGCGGGAAGTGCAATGGATCATCATACTGTATCGGAATTATGCACAGAAAATCTCAAAGCTATCAAATATGTCACTACCAATTCTTTAGGTAACTCGAGCACAGTAATACTACCCGCAATCCCCACGCGTTTTCTTTTCTTTGTCTTCTTCTCTCTCTGCTTCGAACATTATAGTGTTTGTCATATTTGTTATGGGCTACTTTCAGGTAGTGTATGATTTTGTCCCGGGCTAGATTTAATCGATCGGGTTTGGATAAAATATTGAGTTCGTTGGAGTCGTACTCAGATAAAATTCTACGTAAGCCGTATTCTGAGCCATGAAGAGACATATGTTGGCCAAACACTAAAAAGTGTGAAGAATACCGGGTAGAATCATGAACCATTTTGCGAAGGACTGCTATAATTTTTTGTAGGTGGGTATCCCATTCATTGTGACTGTGATCTTCCAAATAAGATGCAATTCTTGGAACAGTTTGGATGTGAATTGTTTACCGTTATCGGTGGTAATGGTTTCAGGAAGAGAACATTAGCATTACGTCATTTTCTAAGAAGGCGCCAAGGATGGAAGCTGTAGCCTCTCGTAGAGGTTTCGCTATGACAAACTTAGAAAAATGATCGAGCACAATAACAATCAATATATATTTTCTGAAATGGCCTGGTAGATTCGACTGGAGATCCCATAGCCGGTCGCGTGGAAAATTTAACAGATTTGTTCCTCTTGCACGTTGAGCAGCCTTTTATATACTGGTGTACTTGATGTGCCATTCGGGACCAATAGAATTGTCGTTGAAGTCGTTCGAGTTTGTTTCGGGATCCTAAATGAGCCGAAGTCGGAGACTCGTGTGCCTGCCTTATTAATTCTAGCACCATAGTCAGCGGGACCACCAATTTCCATTCCGGGAGATCAGTGTCCTAATACCAGAAACCATAAGTAGGAACGATTAAAAGTTTGGCTTTTGCTGTTGAATTTTTTTAATCTGATTGGTATATTCCTGGTCATGAACAGTCAGAGACGTAAGGTCAATGTAAAGAACAGGAACAGTCACCGATGTGTTCAACGTAGTAAGATGAACAGCATTAACAAAGTGTGGTACTGCCGTCGTTGTTGGTGTATCGCTTTCTAAACAGGTACTAATGCCATCGATACTTTTGGTAGTCGACTCGTCACATCCAACAGCCGTCTCGTTCCAGAAGGAGCGGGAAAAAGCATTCGGTACAATGTTGATGGAGCCTTTTCGGTAATCGATTTGAAAATCAAAGGATTGTAACTTTAGCCTCCATCGAGCAAGGCGCCCCGACAGATCCTTTTGGTTCATCAACCAGCGTAGGCTGCCATGATCCGTATATATCACAAACGGGTATCCCTCTATGTAAGGCCGAAATTTTTGCACGCTGAGTACAGCGGCGTAGCACTCGAGTTCGGTTATCGAATATTTCCTTTGGGCCGCATTGAGCTTGTGGGAAATAAACTCGATGGGGTGTTCTCCTCCCTCGGAATCGATTTGGAATAGAACACTGCCTACGCCAGCAGTACTGGCATCGCTCTGTATGAAAAACGCCATGCTGTAATCGGGGTTGGCAAGCACTGGAGCAGAAGACAAAGCGAGTTTGTTGAATGAAGTTTTCGCTGTAGCGGACCAGCTGGCTTTTGCCGTTTTTTCTGTGAAATCCGTAAGTGGAGCTGCTAAAGAAGCAAGGTTGGATATGAAACGGCGATACCACCCGCACATTCCCAAAAGACTTTCCAAGACAACTTTCCCCGGAAAGTTATCGTCTCCTTTTGACCACAACGGTAACCAAACAAGCCCGTGGGAGGAACTGGACAATTTTTAAAGATGTGGCGGTTTGTTCAACTCCTAAGGAAAGACGATGGCGGTTAGGAGTCGACACTTGAGTAAGACGATCTTGAAAGGATAGTGGGGTGATCTTTGGTGAATTATAATAGGCTGCAATCCTGTGCTCAGGCTCGTTTTCATAATAGGTGGCGTGTCCGAATTGATTTAGTTCATTTTCATCCGGCATTCCTGTCGACAACGAATTGATTGTGCGTCTTTGAAGTATAGGTCCGCTGGTGATCGAATCCATTTCCAGATTTCCTCCACACAGCCGTACAGCTTTTAATAAGGACCGTTGATAGTGGAGAACTGTCTGTCTCTCAGCTGGTATTGAAGCACCGGTTTCATGTTGCACATTAGGATTTGTATAAACTCTTCGTCACTATATGGCGTACTATACGGCGTGATCCAGACGATGAATGTGAGGAAGGGCTTCCAACACAGCGAAACCAAAAACCTGCACAGTTTAGATTAGATAATTTTTATAAGATCCGGCAAAAATGGAATTTGTTCTTTGACGGCACGAATACACTTAATGTGCATTAATTGTGTACAGACTTGAACAGATGGCAAGTGATTACGGGTTCCCGAAGGAATATTTAACTAAGGTTTTATACCTTTATTTTATTTTTAACAAAAACAGCTGAGGATTGTTACTGGGTGTACAAATCAGATCATCCCTTAGCAACATGGACTAGTATGAGAAACTCACTTCTTACATATTTCAGCACAACTAACTACGAGGAAGAAATAAAAGAGCAAATTTCTAAAAGATTTCAGAGGAATAGAGAAACGTTTTCTGATTTTTCCCTAAACATTGAAAAAATGAACGCACGGTTAGAAACGCGGCTTTCAGAACAGCAAATTGTGTATAGGTTATGTCAGAATATGTAACCCGCCCTGAAAAATGTAACATTGCCATATCACAATCAAATCAGGACTGATGGATAAACTCCAAATTAACAACCGACAAGAATCTAAAACTAATCAAGATTGGCAAAACTCGAGTCAATATGATCATTCAGCATATTAGTTTCTAGAAGCGCTGCATCAGAAGCGACGATACTCAACCCAACAATTATATCTGCTGGCACGACTGTCACGACTTAGGCCATAAATACCAGGATTGTGATCAGACCATATTAAACATATTCTGTTTTGGATGCGGAGCCTCAAATGTGCGAAAACCCCATTGCCAAAATTGTTTAAAGTACTCCAAGGGAAACTTATCGGCGAGTGCGAGCTATATGAGGGGTTCGTTGGAATCAAAGGAACCCAGCAAAACGAGAACCTCGAAATAACCTCTAATCCAAGTTTAGTCTATAATGTCCAATTTTAGAATTCAGAACATAAATGTAAAAAATTATTACGATCAATTAGATATTTTCGTCAAAAAAGAAACCTTATTCGAAATTGCATCGCCTCTTTAATTAAATGTACATGAAATGATCCTCGGCCACATGCAGAAATTACAATTCGATCAAAACAAATTCCTAGACGACGAAAATTTAAAAGTTCACCGAATTTCCTCTCAAATCAAAACTGCTGACGGAACTTCGAATAAAATCGAGGGATATATATGGCTTCCAGTTACGTTCGGTAATAAAACAGAACAAATTCGGTTCTTTATAGTTCCATCTCTTAAATCACCCGTATATTTAGGTATCGACTTTTGGAGTAAATTTAAAATATTACCAAACTTTTCTATCGATGAAATGTCGAACACTGTTACCGTTCCTCCTAACTCCAACGTATTATAGAACTGTGTCCATCCTCAGCTAAAGAAGGTCTCGGAAAAACTACTTTGTACGAGCATGATATAGAGTTGGTAAAGGGTTGCAAACCTGTTAAACAACGGAACCACCCAGTCTCCCCAGCTGTACAGGACAAACTCTACAAAGAAATAGATAGGATGTTGAGTTTGGGCTTCATCGAGATTAGCGAAAGTTCGTGGAGCTCACCGGTAACGATTGTTAGGAAAGCGAATGGAAAAAGCAGGCTGTGTCTCGATGCGCGCAAACTGAACTGTTTGACAGAAAAGGATGCATACCCACTTCCAATCATAGACGGACTTTTGGGACGACTATCCGAAACAAAATATATTACGGCACTTGACTTGAAGGATGCATTCTGGCAGATTCCGCTTGCTGGAAACTTCGACGACAATGATCCTTGTACAGCCCGGCTGTAGCCTATCGGTTTTAAGCGTGTTGGTCGTCCGTAACATCAGGTCAGTAACATATTTATATCATTTTTTATGAAATTATGGATAATTAATAGCCAGATGGAGGGAAAGATAATAAGACGATAAGTACCAGTCATTAAAAATGTCCAAAAAATAAATGGGGAAATGTTCGCACCATTTAAGGAGGTGCTACACAGGTAACGTCGTCAGTCGCCGATAAAGTCGTTAGAGAGTGAAGCTCTTTAAAATAATATTTCTCTGTATAGGTCATCGACTTGCTATAAATGTAACAACCTAGCCCCAATTAAGATGAAACAGCTCATTGTGTACAAAAAACCGACAAGCATGAAAACACAAAAACCAATCATATTGCATCGAACTTCCTTCCTGTGCAAGAAACAGATATCCCTGAATTTATTACAACAGCCCAAAAGCCTATTTGCAGCTCAGATGGATTGACTGATCGTGGGGCAACTTCATACTCATTAATTAGAAAATCCCAATGGCTTTTGTCTGAAATCCCTGCATTTATTACAACGGCATACATCCACAAAAATCGATCATAATATATCGAGCTTCCTTCCTGCACAAGAAATAGGTACCCCTGAATTTATTACAATAGCCCACACCAAAAAAGTTCATTTTTTTGGATGTAGACTGTTGTAATAAGTTTCGGTGGGCTGTTGTAATCGATACCTTTTTCATGCACCCGAAGAAAATTCGATGCATTTTGATCGCTTTTTGTGGGTGTGGGCTGTTGTAATAAATTGAGGGATACTTATTTTTTCCGCTACTTCCGTTAGACCGATTTCAGACAAAAATCATTTGGATTTTCTAATTTATTAGAAAAGCTTAAGGATGAAGTTGCCCCGCGATCAGTCAATCCATCTTAGCTGCAAAAAATCTACTGATATTTAGTCGACCCAGCACCACATACGAACTCGACACACAAAGATTTTTTTTAAATGTCTTTAAGTACAGATTGGTAAACTCTGAAAACCGTGAAAAGCATTAAATTTCTCTTCGTTTATTAACATATGGACTCGGTTAATTCTCACCTGTCAACGCTTCTCCAATATCCGTTGTCAATGAAAAATATTTTTCCACATTCGCGCTCCAAGAAAACAAAAAAAAATATACAATCAGTTGGTACCTTACCGTCTTCCCTCGCCATCATTTTTAAATTCACCATTTCATTTTATTAATAAAGCAAAAATACAACAACAACAACAACAGTTACAACAAAAATCGAATAATATTCTAAAATTATAATTTTATTTTAAATTTTAATTCGTCGGGTTTTAGTTTCATCCAAACACACAAAATAAAAAAAACAAAAATTTGAAAATTTTTTTAAAAAATAAATAAAAAAAAATTAAGAAAAATTTAAAATTTTGAAATTTTTTCTCGTGTCTTGTCTTCAGTATACCCATACCCGTTTTCAAGTGCTTGTTAAGCGTTTATTGTTTTAATTTGCACGCGGTAAGTTTGCTACATTAAAAATCATAATTAATAATAATAAATTATAATAATGTAATTATGCGGCTGTGAAATAAAATTATAAATAAAAATGTTATCAACCCCCCGTATCTACACATTTAACATCTACATTAGGATTAAAATGTAAACGATAATGTACTGTGGATTATATAAAATTTAGTGTTGGAATTTTCGTTTTTTTTTTGGAAAATAAATTTAAATATGGAGGCGCCATAAAATGAAATTCGCCCACCACCAATTTATTTTTTGTTTGTTTTAATGTGTGCAGTTTATTTAAATTAAGTTTTTTTTTCTGTTTAAATAAACAAAGTGATCAGTTTTCATCAATTTGGCTGCGTAAATTGGAAAAACTGAAATTCCAAAGTTGTACTTAGCTACCTACATATCGAATTTTTCACTGCTAACCTTGAAATGTGAAATTGTTGTTTAACAAATTTTTTTTCTTGTGTTACTCGTTCTTCGAATAAGTTATTTATATTTGTGATTTCGAGTGACTTTGGTGTCTCTTATGTATATGCGTGTGTGGTGTGATTATGATCTAAATATTGTTAAGGTGGCGACAAAAATATATATTATTCGTCTTCTTAAGAAAAGTTGGAAAATAAAAATAACATTCTATAATTATCAAACAAAAAATAAAAATAAAATTATTAAGTTTTGTACTGAAGAACTGTGAAGCTGGGTGTATCTGTGTTCGAATCTCGAATGTGTCTCTTCTATGTTTAGTAACCGAACAAAATATACACTTGTTGGACTGGAATATGTACATATATTACACGTATTTATTATGTATACACATTGTTAATTAACTAATTTGTTGTGTAGATATGTGGAAATTGTGAGAGAGAATAGTTTTTATGTAAAATATACAAAAAGTTATTTTGGTGTCGCATCGGACCGAGTGTTCCGACGACGAAACTGTCAAATCTATTGATTTACGAGACGATGCTCTCGAAATCCAAAATATACATACTCGTATATACATATACATTCATCCCTATATATATTGTGTTACACCTTAGATTCTATTTTTAAGTGGATCATATACTATTTTGTTATATAATGATCTCATTAAAATGCTGGATTGCATTTAAATCTAAATCTAAATAAATTGTGTTAAGTTTATGTTATTAATATGTTTGTACGTCATTTGCGTTTCTAAGACACATATGTGTATATGATATATAAATAACACAGTAATAAGTGTTGTGTACAGTACTCCGAAATTATGCGTAATTTCATCACATTGATCTTTCTCAAGTATTTTTCAGTATTACTCATTTCACATCTGAAATATTTTCAAGGCAAGAGTACTTTACGTACATCACGAGTATGCAGGATTATCTAATCTAAAGGAAACTAATAAATTTTATTATTTGAGGTTTCCAATTTTAATTTAATATATAATATAGGGTTTTCCAATACGAGTGATCTAATCTCTTTAAAAAAAATTGTTGCATTTACTGTGTGGCACGTAGCCCCGTCTTGTTGGAACCAAATGTTGTCAAGATCAACTTCTTCCAATTTCGGTCATAAAAAGTTGGTTATCATCGATCTATACCGATCTCCATCGACAGTAACGGTATTACCAGCTTCATTTCGAAAAAAAATACGGACCGATGATTCCACCAGACCAAAAACCACACCAATCTGTCAATTTAGGTGAATGTAATGGTTTTTCATTAATAATTTGTGGATTTTCTTCGCACCAGAATCGACAGTTTTGTTTATTTATTGCACCACTCAGATGAAAGTTAGCCTAATCTGAGAAATTGATTTTCTTAAAAAATCGTTATCGTTTTCTAGTTGTTCAATGGCTTCAGTTCTTGAGTGAGAACAATTGTATACGGATACAAACTCAAATCCTTTCTCAAAATCCGCCAGGCTGTGGTTTGAGACAGTCCCAATTCTTGAGAACGTCTTGGAATCGACAAATTGCGGTCTTCAGCAACACTTGCCTGAACGGCAACAATATTTACCTTACTTCGAGCGAATCTTTGTCTTATTGGCACTTCAACATTATGTAAAGAAAATGTACGCTCAAAATTTTAAACAATTCGGCGAATAGCGAGCACACTTGGAGAACGATTATTTTGATAATAAGACTGAATAATTTGTAAACGTTGTTCTTACGTATCTCACCATGACAAAATTGTAAACATTACTAAATACAATGAAACAAAAAATGACAGATCATAAAATATTACAAATGGCCGAAACGTCACTTAAAAATCATATCATTCCTATTGGAAAACTCTATATATACCGTGATAATGCAGAACCTTAGAAACTTCGCCTTAGTCCTTCAAAATATCAAATCAGCTGTGTTTGTGCCATAAAAAATAAAATAATTTGAATATATTCAGTTTAGGTCATTCTGATTTTTTTTAAATTTTTTATTTTTTATTTATTAATTATTTATTTACAAAGTTGATTCCTAATGGATTTCGTGTCCTTTTAAGGGAATTCAACTTTGTAAATGAAGATACATTAGCAATATTCGTACATATATGTATTTACAATTTTAAATAATTCAATTACACAATTATATATTCTGTAATATCGAATTAGACAATAATTAATTAGCATTAAGTAAAATTAAAATTCAACGTATATAATTATTACTTCTAAATTTACACCATTTAAAAAATTCTTCTGGGTTATTGAAAAGACTGTCGTCAACAGTTCTCAATTATGCTAATCTAGCGGCTCTCTTAATGGTGTCTCCTATACCATCTGATGGTTCCTTTCCATGGCTAGGAGCAACGAAATTCCATCCGCAGTTAACGCCAAAATCCGCCTTGTGATAGTTGATGTTTACAGAAATTTTCTTATTTTTGAATTGGGATGCAGGTCCATCAGAAAAATGATATAATTTCGTCGGATTTGGATATTGGGCCCCATTTGCTCGTACAAATTTTATAAATTTCGTTTGAAAAGTGTACACTGCTACAGTATCATGTGTATATTCTTCTGAAATTACTGCGTAGAAGAGTATGCTTATGGAACCTGTTGCTGATTTATAGTAGGCTACGATCGGAAATAATTTTACTTGCGGAGTAAACTAATGCTGTTTGTACTTCATTCTGAGTGACAAATTTAAAATTTTCCAAAAATTGTCCAATCCATTTAAATTACTTTTTACTGACTTTAGATATCTTGACTGTTCTTTGGTTATGTGGTCATGTTTACGAAGTGCTGCTAGGCCGAATTTTAAAGATTCTGATAAAATATCAGCAATTTCGTCAACTGAAGACGTGATCTTTATCGGTTTGTATATATTTTGAACGGAAATCCAATTATTGTATGTCACTTCGTCTATTACTCCAGATTTTGCAGCATCTTTCAGTTGTTCTATTAATTTATACACCAGACTGTTACATTCTCCACATTTACAAGATAAAAGTAACGTCCATTTAGACCAATTTTAAATATTTTCGAATTGCATAATATAACTAATAATCTTACCTTCACAACAATCCCACGTCAAACGCACTATGTGTTCCTGGTTTTCCAGCAAATATGCATTCTTTTGGGCGAAGCTCGGCAAATTTAGAAAATCCAATATTTTGATTTGGGTTTTGTTCCAAAAAATGTTGGTATGCCTCGGATAAGTTGCATAAAACTAGCATTTTCTGTTTTTTAATGCGACCTCCATCAAGATCAGGAACACTAACGAAGTCATGGGTTCCAGGAAGCTGACGACTGAGAGAGACTCCAGATCTAGTTTTTCTAGATCCTGGGAATCTACCACGTCCGTGGTCTTTGATGAGATTTTTCGACAATTTCGGCCATATATTTCGAAGTATTAAATGTATCCAAATTTTAGCCACTCACCAATTATCTGGTAACAAAGTTAAAAGGAACATTCGATTTGCGTATGATGTCCCTTGCTGGTTTTATGCTTCCATAATATTGTTCATGAGCTCATGTTCGTCATCTGGCTCATCTACTGGTGTAATTTTTGGAACCGGTATGCGTAGCACATTTTCACAAGTGAGTTTTAATACGTTTTCTAGTTGTTTTTTGTTATAACCTGGCTCAATGAGCCAGTGTTTAGTTGCTGGTGATCCATCCAACCGTATACATTTTTCGGAGAACTCTTCCATATAACCTTCTCGGAACATTTCCGTTGGTGGCTGTGATATCGGCTCCGATTGATTTGAAGAAGAACCAGATAATGATGGAAGTTGACTTGCAAATTCGGAAGCTGGGTTTGGTATAATTGACACATCATTTAATTTGTATAATTTTATGCTGTATTTTCCACAAATTCTCTGTCTGGATAAATCGCAGTTTAAATACTTTTTGGTTTTTTCAGCTAATGCTTCGCTAACGGCTCTAGATTGTTGTTTTATATTTTTACGGTTTTCCAATTCAAATGGATTACAACACTGTGGATTTACTCGTACCATCTTTTACTTTACGAAAAATATCTCACTTAAAAATTTACAAAAGCACTACTACGTCGTTTAGCCTATAAATAAAGTAACTCACATAATATAACAAACATATAATAAACAATAAACTTAACCCATAGGGCTAAATAAATTACGTCATGCTAGTGCAATTTTGTTGATAAGGGCGTTGTGTTTTAGGTTACCTTAGCCATGACTCATCCGGTACAATAAACTTTCTAACAAACAAAGTTGGCTTTCCTAGATATAACAGCTCACTCGCTGTTATAATTAGACCAAAGTTATTTTACTATAAAACGCCGATAAAATTCTTTATTATCAAGCACCCTCTCCAAAACTCATTTAAAATATTGGATTTTCAGGTTTAAAACTTAAAACACATTAAAATTGCATTTAAGTTACATATTTATGTTACTAAAAGAGAAAATTTAATGCGAATTTTAAATTTGAAATCCTCTGGTGCACACAAAACGAAAAAAATGAAAATTTTTTAATTTTTTAACTTTAAAGTCATGTAGCAGCCAAACTAGATGCAGTGCAAATATGATTTGTAGCTTGTTTAAAAGGCTGAACCTCTACCTTTCAAACCCTGTATAAAATAACGCACCTTTTGGTGAAATACTGTCGGCTTCAGTTTCAAACAAACTTAACGTAG
Source organism: Nephrotoma guestfalica (assembly GCA_963691935.1). NCBI lineage: Eukaryota > Metazoa > Arthropoda > Insecta > Diptera > Tipulidae > Nephrotoma > Nephrotoma guestfalica. Next base: position 246,448,396 of record OY829915.1, read on the forward strand.
GAAATCGAGCAGGTAGTCTCGAATTTGCCTTCAAATGTTTGCTTTGTAAGATCTGAACTCACTTTAACTTAGTATAACTAGCAGGTACCATAAACAACTATTCCGTACAGAATTCTGGGATGAATAAACGCTAAATACATTAATCTCAGAACATATTTAGCCACATAATATGAGAGTCTTCTCACAAGCCCCGCCAAAGAAGCCATTTTATTACAAGTTGTGGCAACATGTTCATCCCATGCCTAATTACTCCGAGGTATTTAAAATTTTCAACTCGATCGACTACGATGTCATTTAATTTAAATCATGTTATACTTGAAATATTCAAGTAAAATGTTCATGTCATGTTCCATATTTATAACAGAAGGATCCTTAGTTTCGTAGATAATTGCAGTATCATCCGCAAACATATTAATTTGTCCAATCAATGGCAAAAATGGAATAGCATTAATGAATACTAAGAACAATAACAGCCCTAGCACACTACCTTGGGGAACACCACAATTAACAAGAAATATAGCTGTAACATACGCATTCCTATCAAAAGTATTATAAATTAGATTAGTCATCTCCACAAGCGCCATTTCAGTACCCGCTCCTTCCCTAGATCCATACTGATATGCATAGAAAAATTCAGATTTGTTTAAAAAGTCCCTAAAACGCGTGTTTATGATTTTTTCTATGATTTTATCAAAAACGGACAAGGTTGAAATGGGTCTATAATTAGAAATAACAGTCTTATCACCACTTTTAAAAACTGGCACAACTTTAACAATTTTGAGATGATTGGGAAATTTACCAGTTTGAAAACTTGTAGTAATTAATTTGGCAAGAATTTCAGAGAAATGGGAAGCCTTACGCTTTAAAACTAGATTACGTATATTATCTGAACCACCACCTTTACTATTATTTGACATGGGAATAATTTTGTATACTTCCAGAGGAGTAGTTGATGACAAAAATATCGATTCTGCATTCGAGCGCAATGTATTAAACTTATGAATGTTTCTATTACTCCCAATTGCCTGGCCAAGTGAATCCCCTAGATTAACAAAATAATCGTTAAATAAGTTTACTATCTCAGATATATCATTATATTTATCGCCATTATTTTCAATAGCTTCAATATTAGATTTTGAGTTGTTCCTGTTCAAAAACTGATTGGTATTGTTCCATAAATTTTTCTGACTCACATTGCAAAACATATTTTCATAATATCGCTTCTTCGCAAAATACTTCTCAGAGGACATTTTCTTATTAAAAAAGTTGATTTCGATTTTCTATGTTAGGATCTAATTTGTGCTTTTTCAAAATTCGATTACGTTTCCCAATGAGCTTCCACAAATTAAAAATCATCCAGGGACAAGAATTATTTTTCAGTTTTGCAACAACACTTTTAACTACTGTAAATTTTACGATTAAATCATTGTATTTCTCAGTAATTTGGTTAATAGTAGTTTCTGGGTCAGCAGTATCAATTCATTTACCCTAATTTTAACTTAACAACTCACGTGAATTGAATTTAACTGCAAATTAGAAATAACCAATTTTGTTGCGCTATTTCCAAATAATTTTCAAATTAAAGAAAATCTATAGTGGTAACCGAGGGTAAAAGTTCATTTTTTTTACATTTTCGCACAAGTCCTAAGAAACGGGCCGACCACCATGTTCTGACATAAAACTATTCTTAAATTTTTAAACAGCTAGCAAAGTAAATAAGAATTTCAATTTTTTTTTAATTTCTACGTCTTTTGAATTGCAAAATCCTGGGTGTACTGGAGTTCGTAAAACGTACTCTACAAGTACAAGTCAAAACAAAAATACCAGCAACTGCCCTAGGATGCAAAGTATTCAACCAATTTAAAATAATTTTTACGACAGTAGGCGAACTTTGTTATTTATTGTGCTAATGAGTTTTCGTCTTATTCGCCTATAAACAGAATTTAACAGAGGAAGTTTTTGCAGCACGTTTGAAGCAGTAACTTTATGTGCTGCTCGTGTTGTATACTCACTAACACAATTATGATGATTGGTGATTGGTGATTAGCGTGAAATTGAATTTTAATTTTGACAAAAAATATACGCCTGAGTAAATGACAAGAATTTTACATTTTGTTTCACGACCTACTAGATTTTTCTAATTTTATTTTTTGTTTTTTCTATCCATTTCGCTAAAACATCCAATATAAAATGAAAATATTTTTTCACACACATAGACGCGTACCGCACTTGAGTTTTGCGTGGAGAGGCAAGTTCTGCTTGAGCTTTGTGCAGTGTGTGGCAAAGCTAAAATTTTAAATTGGGTGTTTTGCAGCATGTTTGCAGGATTTAAAAAATCCTGTAAGTTGGAAAGCGATATTGCGAGAAATCTTTTATGGCGGTAAAATGAAATAAAACCATTTCGTTTTAATTTACATGCATTTTTGTCATTTGATGCCGGAAATCCTAAAATACATAAATGAATGTGATTTGTAATACAAAAATCAAAATAAATAACTTTACAGATTCAGGTACAAAATGTTTTCAAAATCCACAAAGCCGGAAAAATCCTTTAATCCGGAGTGAGTATAATTGAATTTTGACCAAAAAAAATGGCGTAGCAAATGTGGGGGAATTTAGATTGTGCTTCAATACCTTCTAGATTTTTTAAATTTCATGTTTTATTTTGCTTAACCGTTTCATTCAAGCATCCAATATGACAGCTAAAGAGCTGAATTAACGAGTGTTCGCAATTTTTCATACATTTTACAATTACAATGAAGCTTTTATTAAATTAAACATTTACAAGTAAATCGAAACCCATAGAATTTTATTTCTAAATTAAAAAATGGAGGGATGTAATTGTTGTGGTCTACTGTCCTTTACGACAAATGTACATTTTACAATTAAACCTACCGGAATTCGTGATAAAAATTGTCTTGTATAATCAAAATTCATTATTCCTGCTTAAATTTCAAGAAACCAAGAAGGTCAACCCTCGTTGAAAATTTGTGCTTCATTGCAAAAATTGGAGCTCTTACATACGGCTCTCCCATTTTATGGAAAAAGCTTTAGTATGAAGTTTGATTTTTGAATAGTCAATCCGCCTGGACAGTAAAGAAGCCGAATTTTAGTGAAATAATTTTTGTTTTAAATGATCTGAACTCATTTTGTTTGTAATTTAATTTACAATGTTTTTATTTTTAATCGTTTATTCACTTTCGGAATACCGAATTCGGCTAAAAATCACTGGGATCTCCTAACTTATGATAAAAAAGTAAGTATAAATTTTCATTCCGATCAATCAATCCGTATGGGCTGTACTGGGAGCAAATCTTGACTATAAAACGTTTTTTTTGACAAAATTCGTCATTTCCGCTTAAATTTTGAAAAACTGATCTAGAATGGTAACTTTTATTAAAGGGACTGAAAACATTGTTACGAATTTCGGGCGTTTGATATTTATTCGTACTGTATTTTTCACTCAACGATTTTCAAGTTACAATCTTTATTATCTAACATATTTAATTTCTGCAGCAATTCAAGTATTTCACTCGTTTAGTGTTCACTAATTTGCTTTAACTGTTCACTTTAACTGTTCACTACTTTTAACACTGATCAAATTTTGAATTCACACTGTTCACTGGTTCAATTACAACTGTCCTGTGTTCCAAATTGCTCGCGATTATATACTTGTCCATCGCTGATCGAGATTATTATTTTTATAATGTTGTCTTCCCGAGCATTCCACGGCATCATTTCCCCTGACTTGATAATTAACGCCCGTTGTGTTAATTCCAGCATTTTCGATGATAATTATCGCGGCCGTTTACAATTGCTTTCGTTCACTTCGCAATCCCCTTCAATATTTTGTAGGCTTTCATGAACCATTCAGAGAAATGGTTTAAAGCAAAAGACTTTTCCGACCATTATACCGGGTGATTTTTTTAAGCTGAAACTTGCAATTATCTTGAAAAGTAAGCACTCTACGTATAAAATGTCCATTATCAAAATTTAATCATTCCGGATAGGGGGGGGGGGGGGGGGGAGGGCATACATTAGTGCTAAAATTAGTATCCCTTCTCTTCTTCTTGTAAGTGGAGCGGGGATAACTTTGAAACTAAAATGGGAACCCCTATTTTTTATTGCAGACTCGGATTCTATGGCTTAAAGTACGTAGGATTTTTTTCAAAAAAATTTTCCGATTTATGATAGATAAGGCTGTAATAACGATATTAAAATTTCCAAAATATATTTTATTCCTAAATATCTCGGTGCATTTGACCATTCAAGTTGCCTTCAAAAATGTGCGGGCCGATGAGTTTGTTGTTAATTATTTCACACCACACGTTGACAGTCCAAAGACTCTGATGTACAACTTGGCGAAGCTGTGCGAATTTTCTACACTCCAGTAATGCATGTTGTGTCGATTAACCGTTCCATGGTTTGTAAAAGACGACTCGTCAGACAACAATACGTAACGACAAAAATTGGATTCTGCTATATTTGTTACAAACTGACAAAAAGCTACCCGATTTCGGAAATCATCGCCATGAAGATCTTGGTGTAAAGACACATGATACGGATGATACTTATGACGTTTTAAAATTTTCCAAATATTGCTCTGGGGCAGTCCGGAGTCACTAGCTAGTTACTGCAGCCAATACAGCAATTTCATTACTTTCCTCAGTGCTGTTGCTCGACGTGTCGTTTTTTTCGGTTAGTAGTAAATTGTTTAACAGTCCAGTAAAATTAAGCACGTGACCGAATCCTATCCGGAAAACGTGAATCGTGGAGAGTGGCAGCATTACCAATGAATTAATAGCAATCGATATTTTCAAAACAAAATACAAAAAAAATCATTTGTTTGAAAACAGATTTAATCGCATGTTCCTGGGTTTCGATAATAGTTTGTTTTAATTCAACCGCATTGCAGAATCGTATGCATAGGTTCTCAGTTAGATAAATCGAAAAAAAATTAACATAAATTTAATTCAACAGCGCCATCTATCATGTAACGAAAAAAATGTTTTAAAGATATCCTACGTACTTTAAGCCGTAGAATCTGAATCTGAAATAAAAAATATGGGTTCCTATTTTAATTTCAAAGTTACCCCCGCCCCACTTACACGAAGGAGAGCAGGGGTAGCCACTTTTGCACTAATGTATACCCCCTCCCCCCTCCCGCCCCCCACGGAATAAATAAATTTTGAGAATGGATATTTTTTTCATATTCCGAGATATTTGAATGTTCAGCGTAAAAAAATCACCCGGTCTATACGTTTATTTTTCGTATCTCCTTTTCGATAAAAGAGGAACAATTTGTCTTTTTTAGACCTACATATTTATTTTCCAAACCACTAGTGGTTCAACGTTCACACAAAAATTACACCTCTAACATACCTGTGAGGCAGACCTTACTGAGGAAAATACTGAAACTAACAACCGATACAATGAATGGAATATGGAACTTGATAAACAAATGTTGTAAATTTAAACACCGAGTGTCTTATTTGCAAAATGCATTACCAATCCGCCCAAAATTCATAACCCGTTAAAATTTTTCCTTCAAATTTGCTTAGTTCAAGTCCAGAAATGCCGACATTAGAATCGATACGAAAGTTTGAATTACAAAATCCTGAATTACTAAAATCCCAACCTTTAAAAATCTCGCTTTCTAAAACACCGTTTTTTAAAATCCTACGTGATTTTGCTGAAATCTTAAAAAATCTCGCCAAAGAGCAGATTTTTTTTTACCGGCATTAAACTATTTTTTTTTCTCAATTTTTATTAGGAAATCTGATCTGATTGATCAAATTCTGGGATGTGAATTGCATTTTAACACGAATTTTAAAAAAAAAATGGAATTTTGCCTTGCTCAATAAAACTTGGCTATTCCTTAACCAATAATTGTGAAATTTGGTCTGCAGAATTGGATTTTGATTCTTACTTGAATTTTGAACGAAGTTATGAATTTGGCCATGGTGAATGTTGCTAAACCATTTATTAACAAATTATGGTCAAATTTAACGTGAAATTAACTTGAAGTTCTGGAATTAGACCATTCTAAATGGAACTGGACCATGTTTTAACCAATCATGGACAAATTTAGATTAAAGAACTGAATTGGGATTCATACATCCATTTTGGCTGAAGTTTTGCATTTTGGCCATGTTGGATGGAACTTGGCCATTTTTAACCAATAATGGTCATATTTGATATAGCGGTCTAAACTGGAATTCTAACATGAATTTTAAACCCCTTTTTGAGGAATTTGGCATTACTTAATGGAACTTAGCCAATTCTTCTTCATAGTATCACTTCTGATCAAATTTATTATGCACAACTAGTTTAGAATTTAATGTATTGTATATGAATTTGGAAGGTTTCCTTTAATTCGTCCATGATGTTTGGAACTAGGCCTTATCTTAACGTATTAGTATAAAAGCTGGATTGGCATTTTCACATAAATTATTGGTGCAGAACTAGTTTTAGGCAATACTGATTGGAAGTACAATTCAAAATTTCTTACATGTATAATTATAATCCCGCTAGATTCGGAATCAACAATAATTTTATACACTTACTACACTGCCTAGAAAAAGAATATCAAAAGCCCGCTTTTTATAAGGCAGTACCTTTCCTATCAAATTTCACAACTAATTAGCGAACGACATTGTGATCTTTCGTCGAAAAAATTGTTTCACTATTTTGATTAGTCGCTTCGTTGATTAGCCGTCTCCTAGATCGCCTAAATATCTTATGTGTTTTAAAATATTATTAACTTTGCACGTGGTTTAAAAATAATTGATGTTTATTCAGGTGATCAGACTCTCATCAAATCAGACTTTCATATATGTCTTCGCCAGCGAGTGGTACGAAAATTTACAAAATTTACACACACAGTTTTATACACATAAATGTGTTCATTTATTTTTAGTCCGCAATTTTCAGTGAATGCCTACCTCCTCGTCTAAAAGGGTAATTGTCTAATCGAATTCTTTGCCTTTTTTAATCCATCTTGTGGTGTACATAGTAAACAGTGATTCATATTTGGTTCAGCAGATGTCAGCTACTGTCTTGCGAATCTCGATTAAACCATTAGTTTAGGACTGATACAATTATGGTTTTCACAAAATGGCCTACATCAAAATTATTCTTGAGTCTATTGCACTATATCACCCATAACAAGTACGAGTGTATAATATTTACATACCAAAGTAAACAATAAATTCGCTAACAAAAAAAAATGTTCAAACGTAATTAAAACGTTCAATAAATTAATCGGCAACATTAATTTTATTTTTATATATTTTAGGAATCCAGAGTAATATAATTTATGGTACAAAGAAATAAGATTAAACAACGTGCATATTATAAGATTACTGCACAGATTTATTTTTAGAACAGCGCGCGCTCCCCCCCCAAAACACAGAAAAATTCAGATTTTTTCTTCTAAAACACCCCCGCACGCGAAACAATAAAATTTGCAATTTTTCTCAATTCACCTGTCATAAATTAGTGTTGTGTAGATTGAAAATTATTTTAATTATAATTTCACCTTCATAAACTAGGTGTGTATATTCGAAATGTTTTTGTTTATATAGACAACACTGGTACATAATCTAATTAAATTAATCAAAAAAATATTTTAATTAAAATAAATAATTTTGTGTAATTTTAATAAATTAACAGATGTTTTATGTTTTGTATCATTCATTGTATTTATGTATACGAGGGGTATTATGTGTGTATGCCAAAAACAAATTTTTTTTTTGCATATTAATTATAAAAATTTGGCCGGTTAATCATCGTGCCCTAAAATAATTTTCTTGTTTTTCGTTTGTTATATTCATCCCGCTGAGATGATTTAAGATTTCTTCCATATGCTTTTGTTTGATATTTTTTATTTTAATTCATCGTCTAGAGAGGCCGTATAAATGTTTGAATTGAAAAAAATCCAATTAATGGAATCGTTAGAAAGATTTTTTGACAATAAACTTAAATACGGAAAATTAACCAGCTGCTTGAACGGTTTATCGACATGTTGAATGATTTGTGTATCAAATCGGGTGTAAAGTGTTATGACCGAAAACAAAATCTAAATTTATTACGAAATTCATAATCTAATTTGCTAATAAAATTTTATAAATCTAACTCCTATTCATCTTGTATACCGAACGAGTACCTACACACAGATTATTCACCAATGTGTAATTCATTTGAATTTGGCTAGAGTAAAATACCCATTTCGAACATAAATTTTCAATTTTCTTACATTTTCCTCTCGTACTCCACCACGGTATAGTTTGACCGAGTTTTCTTCATGTATACACAACAACAACTATAGGTATTTTATTATTATCGCAATAACAATACCACCACCCTCTTGAACCAAACCCGAAAAGCTTTCAATCTTTTACTTTTCTTATCGGCGGTGTGTTATAATATACCGTATCATTATTTAACCGATCAACATAGAGCGAAAACGAACCGCAACAAATTTAACCAAACAAAAATTAAAAGTTTGTTGGTTGGATACAAAAAATCTCGGCGCGACTATTCAAACCCCTAATGACTTATCTATTTCATATTCCATTTGTCATTTAAGCACAACACGATAAACTCATTTTTTTTGTTTGGTATCTAAGGCTATATATGGTACATGGAGTGTGCGGTGTTTTTGGTATGGTTTATGCCTGTTTATAACATAAATTTTATCTTATAGGTGGGAGAAATCTTATTGTGAATTGTTTGTACCTTGTGATTATTGTAACGACTCCCACGTGTTATAAATCTGTTCATAATAACATTTTACGTACAATAACGAAATGTGTAAAGTTATGTGTAGTCCAACAAAAAATCGAAATTGAGTGCATGTGCGTTTCAGGTCAGCGTAAACGATGTTGTATTTGGGAATATATGGCTGTCGGAACCGACTTAAGCCGTATTTTAATATTGGAGCACTATCCGGCGCCGAAGGGAAATTTCTACTGAAACTGTAGCTATTTATTCACTGGTGGTCGCTATACCATAAAAATGACAAAATAAATTAATAATAATGACGTTATAAAAAATAAATCATCTTGCTGCGTTTTAAATTTGTATTGTAAGATTAAGTTTCTAATGGTTTAAGGGTTGTACAAAACAAAGGAAATTTAAAATTTCCCTTTAAAATGAAGCCCCGCTAAATATAAGTTTTGACATAGACAAAATTGGGTGCTCCGGATACATCAATCGGGCGCTAATAAAAAAACACGGCTTTAGTTTTGCAAATAACTTGTAGAAAGCATTTTCCTTCAAAGTGTTGCTCATCAAGTTACTGCCTTGGTCGGTGAGTATTTTTTTCGGGTATTCCATACTTGGTGATCTAATGTTCAAAGAGGGCTTTTGCCCTCTTCTGCCAATTTGGGAATTGGTATTGCACCACCTCCGTGAAGCTAGCCCGAATTTTCAACTCGAAATTTTAATTTTTTACTTATGGCAATACAACTTCTGTCATTCGTAATAAAATCAAATTTATTACTGATAAAACAGCAAAGCAAAGACTAAATAGGTCATATATTCAAAAAAATCAGAAATCCTTCAGAAATATACTCAGCTTGAGACAAATTCTATCTGAAATTATCTAGATATAGTCGTCTGATTCTTGCCTTTCAGGTGATTCAGGCGAAATAGACGAGATTCAACCGACTATATCCAGATAATTCCAGATAGAATGCTTCTACATGTCTCCTCGTTTGTAGCCAAAAGTTCAACGAATCCGGCGGTATATGCCAAGTGGTCGTGAAAGTTCGTGAAGTTTTCTGTAAATCTTCGCGTTTGTAGTCAATAGTTCAACGAATCCGCAGTATATGCCAGATTCACCGCCTGGGAGTCGAGATTCAAACGACTACATCCAAATAATTCTAGATTCTAGATAGAATTTTTCTACATATCTCCTGGTTTGTAGCCAAAAGTTCAACGAATCCGGCGGTATTTCCCAAGTGCTCGTGAATCGCCTGTGAGTCGAGATTCAAACGATTATATCCATAAACATCAATTTTAAATTGCGGGCTGAATGTTCTTACTATACTCCTAGTGGTCAATCACTTAATGCTAATTAGGTTTCCACATTGTCGCTTTCAGGTTAGGTTTGAGCTGTCGAGGTTTTCAAACAATTGATGAGATTTAAAAATACTTAAAAGTTAGATTTATAATTTCGGGCTGAATTCTCTAAATATCATTACAGATTATCATGCCACATTTTACTGTCGCGACAGTGCTATTTTTTCGGGCTGGGATATAAAATATTCTCGATAGTTATAGTTTAGTATTGCTAACGAGCTTTTCAACTGAATATTGGGCTAGCTTCATATAAATGAAGTCTGACTATGCCATCAAGCATAGTAATATTTCATAAAAATACATAAAAGTAATTTTCAAATTTTGGGCTGAATAATGTTATAAATGTCATGACATTATATTATGATACTTTTTACTGTCACGATAGTAACACTTTTTCGGGATTCGGATTTTTCGGGATAGTAAACTCTCGCGATAGTGATAGTTTAGTGTTGCCATCGCGTTTTTTTCGGGCCGAGTATCAGGCTAGCTTCATATACATTATTGCACCTGAGAATTTTGAAAGGTCATCTTGAATAGTCATTAACTAGTTATTGAATTTTTCGGTTGTAAATAATGAGACTTCAGGTGACATTTCCTGATAAATCGATTAATATCCAAAAGCGTTTTTGGGCAATAATATAACATTTGAATTCGTCGAGGATTTTGTATCGTTTACGAACGTAAAAGGTTCCTTTTCATTGCTTCATTTGCATTTTACGTTTGTTTAATTCCTGCTTTGGGCTCGAGTGTTGTTTGACGAGGCTGAGTGAGTCAGCGTTTGGCCGATTAGCTTGGCCGATTTATGTACGATTTCGAAAATGCATTCGGAGAGTTGCAATTTCCATTTTAGGATACGGTTAGGGATATTGGTTAAATTACCGGCGAGGGGTTTGTGGTCTGTGAATATGGTAAATCATGGTAGAGGTATGGTCGGAAATTATTGACTGCCCAAATGTTCGGCTGGCATAGGCGATATTACGTTCATCTTGGGGGTATATTTGAGTTATAATTGCACCTAAATTGCACCTAACGTCTGTTGTGAGTAGGAAGGGTCAGCTTAGATCTCTGTCTTTTAGTACTGGTGGGTTCATTAAGCAGTTCTTAAGGATTTGATGTGCTTGTTGTTGACTTTGCTAGTGGTTCAGCTATTCCATATAATGTTGAGCTAAATCTGCGATATTACTTTCCAAGTCCTAGGAATGATTGAGTTTGACGCATATCTAGTAGGATTGGAAAATTTTGTAGTGCATTTACAGTGATAGGGTTCGGTTGAATACCATTTCGGGTTATTAAATGACTTAGAAAGGTTATCATTTTTCTAAGGAATTGGCATTTGGTGCATTGTAGTTTGAGATTGTTTTGACCACAAATTTCGAACACTTTCGAGAGTATATGGTTATGGTATTTTTAATTTTTTTAGTCTATGATTACGTCATCTTCAGTACTAAATGCTGTTTCATTGGAATCGTTTGGGTTCATTTCGTGTTGTTAGTAACCACTAGACATACGAGTATCTTGATTAGAAAAGTATTGTGCGTGACCGAGTTGGTCTTTTCCTATTGCAATATCATTAAGTTTGCGGAAATCAACAACTACCCTCCATTTTGGTTTGCCTTCTTATCCTGGTTTTTCAGGTACATCGAGGGAGGGATATTAAAGGACTGGTGCTTGGTTGGATTTTGCCTTCATCAAGTATTTATTGAACTTGATTATTTATCTCGTTCTTGTGTGTTTGTGGGAGTCGGTAACGTTGAACGTGGATCGTTTTGGGGTATGTTATGCTATACTCCGTTGATGGTGGTCAGTCGATCACCTTCTAGGAAGAATATGTCTGCGTACTGTAGACATAAGTTCATTATAGTCAGGTTTTCGTCTACATTATTCTCGATATCTAAATTTTTAGTGATTGGTTGTATGAAACGTGATTTTTGATCGTTCAGGTTCTCGGATATCGGATACTGTTTCCAATTTTGGCTGAAAAATTGTTCGTTTTGCGTTCTCCGTGTAGGTATCTGCTATTATAATTTAAGTCTTCTAATTAACTGTGTAGTACTATGAGAAGTATCAGTTTTAAATTGACCGAAAAGTCTCGTCCAATGATTCCGTCTGGAAATGGAGAAATTGTCTAGGTCAACGTCAAATTCATGTTGAACTTGATAGTTGATACTTAGTTGAAGTTTTAGATCAATAGATCCTAAAGTGGTAGTTATACCGGTTCCGATTCCTATTCCAGTTAACGTTTTGGTGTCTGCTCAATTTATTGGTTAGTTTTTATGTATCTTTCTTTGATGGCGCATATATCAGAGCCTGAGTCAATTAAAGTACACATTGTGTTGATTTAACAGTGGCGAGATTGTAGTCTGGTAATAGGAGTATTAAGTGAGACGTGTCTGGATGTAATAAATGTCCTGTTATGTTTGGTTTCATGTCATCTAAATCAAAATCTAGCAGATCACGTGTCGTATATTCTGTAATTTTTATAGTAACTGTCTATTCGATGTCTGAAATGTTTTTTTCGTCTGCAGGTTGTCGTGTAAGTTATTTGTTTTTGGGATAGATTTCGTTTGAGATTGAGCGGTCTCGTGTGTTTGCAGTTAATACCTCTTGTAGTCCGGTAAATGTTTTGATGTGGTCATGATTTTTATGAAAGCTTTATTTGATTATATATTTATATCTTATGGCTGTCGGCAGCGATTTAGTGATGTTATGTCAATGACTTGTAGAAAATCGCTGAAGGTCGAGAGTGGATGTTTCTTTTTAAATTACAAAAATTATAATTCTTGCCCGTTTGATAGAGGAGCAACTGAGTAATCTTCTTGATAAGTTACAGAACATTTTAAACCAAACAACACTTAGACTAACCGAGGATTCAATCAATTAGCTAATTTTGGATCAAAGAGGCACTATGCAATTTTTAAGCCCCAGAACATTTTATTCCTTACTTTTCTTAAACCCATCTTTTTTATCAGACTTGCCCTAAACACTGTCAAATCATAGTGAGATCGATTAGTAACAAAGCAGTTCTGAAGGTTTGCATCAAACATATTCAAAACGTATGACTAGGGTTTTAATTAACTGACGTAGTCAGATCGATGCGCATAACCGATAATATATCAGGAACGAGTATGTAACCCAGGTTAAGCATTACAAAAACGTGGGTCTGAAACGAACATTGCCGCCGAAGTGATCACTATTAATTCTTGGAAGATCCTCTATTAGTTTGAACACGATAATTAAAAAAAACATAGAACCTTCTAAGTGAATAAATTTTGGAAGGGCAAATTTATGTTAAATTTAAATTTACAAAAAAGTTCTCAAAATTATTTTCTGTTAAACATGTAGGTACTTTAAAATAGTTTGATGATAGCAACTATCGAAACGTGGTGAAATCTCACTATTAAGAGTATTTTCTAAAAAACAGTCAGAATGTCTATTAGATAAAGTGAAATTGAAAAGACGGTAATTGGATTTTAACCAACTTTACTTGTGATAGTCGAAATTTTAAAGAACATTCATTTAGTTTTTGTACCAATCACTTATAGCCACGTTTATTTAACAATACATAGATGTACGATTTTAAGGTCACAATTAATTTTTGATATTTCACCTGGCGAATATTTTCCAGAAGACAGTAAAGACAAATCAGAAGCAAATCCAATAAAACTATACCTGCGGAACTCAAACGCTTAAACTTTGCGATCACTAAAACAATTATTTAAGTTGAAACTAACGGCATTATTTTCGAAATAGGAAGCAAACTTTTATTCGTAATGCCTCTAAAACCAACGTTAGGAAGAATATGTAGATGGCGTTCGTGATCCACTATACCGAATGTTTCAGTCGTTTCAATAAACAATCCTGCCCAATTATTGCCATATACCTTCTTGACGAAATACAAGTTCACGTGTCTTGTGAATTTAAAGTGTTTAAAAAAAATAACTGGGCTTTTAACAAGTTTTTTGAGACCTTCCAAAATCACTAACTGAAGATCTATAGGTCCACTGAGAAATGTATATAAACAGGGATAGTAATTGCAAGCTTAATTTTCTCAAGTTCAATTCCTTGAATGAAACAAAAATTGAAACCACGGGCAAGAGAGACAGAGAGACAAATAAAATACTTAGAATTTAACTAATCAAACTGTACTATTAGAGACCAAAGTTCTAATAAAATTTTGAGCACAATAGTCCCTTAGCCGATTGTGCTTATAGTCAAATGAACTTACTTTCGTGAATAGTTTCGATTTTAAAATTGAAGCTAAGTTTGGGGAATAGCAAAACAGTTCGTTAGAAATATAAGAGGCGGAAAAAGACCTCACAGTACGTAGAATATGAAATCAAACAGACCTTTAATCTAAAAAATAATATTTCATTTTATTAGGGAACATAACATAACATGACATTGATTTAGGAGGAAGGAATATCCAAATGGTCACTCATTGTACAACCAGGCGCATTGCTGCATTTTCTTTCAAACCATCTTCTCGATCCATTCTGCTAAATCAACTTGGTATGTTTGATTTAAATTGCCATCATCTCTCGTTGTTTTATGGGCGTGATGTAGGACGAATTATTTCTATGTTCAACACTTTGCAAATTCTGTTCTGAAGCTCATTCTGGACAGTACATATCATACGGATATATTTTAAATTTAGAATTCCTTTGAAGCACAATTCGCAAACTTAATGCTTTTTTGATGAACGAAGCAAAAATTATAATTTAGCGCTTGTTTCGTTTTTAGTACTTTCAATTCAACAGAAGTTTGTTAAAGAGACACTGGTGGTGGCAGAAATGTTTCACATACTATTTGAGCTACGTGGTTCCAAACAGCAATATCGGTTAACACATTTCACAATTTGAAGACAATATTGACTCGTTCTGAAGTGTTCTATAAATCATTTCTTGTTTCTCGAATTTCGAGAATTATAATCAATTCCAGAAGCATCCGGTTGGAAATATTTGCATACAGTTGGATATCCATCAATAATTACCTCATTCCAAATGTATGCCAAATTATTAGCAGCAAACGCAAAATTTTCCAATTCTAGTTTGATATGGATGATGCGCCCTTGAGCGTCTAGATGAATGCCTGAATGAATGAATTTTTCTTGTGGCAATATAACACCAGACAGTGGCTTGAATGATGGTGCCAATCTTCTTTCGACTCTATGGATTTCATCTGATGCCATTTTTATTTATTTGAATTGCAGCATAGACAGATAGGATTAGTTTATGACGAGCAGCTAAAACTCAGTCGTGATCTGGAAAACTAACTCCATACTCGATATGCATGAGAATTGGTGGCTGTTGATTTACTATACTGTTATTCTCATAGGTACACTCGCTTTATCGTCTTGGTCCAAGTTAACTAGCGATTTCTTCTAAATATAGAATTGTTGTTTTATAGAACAGGCCATATAGTTGACGAATTTGAATGTATTTTTGAGAGCGAATTACTTTAACTGGGACAGTTCGAACATGCTCTTTTACCTTCGGTTGAAGAATTTTTGTTTGGTAGTAATCGTAGATATGGTCCGTTCCTCCTATAATATTTGTTGTGTTTCTTGACACACATTGATCCGGATCAGTTCAAATTTTATATGGGAAACCTGATCCATAGTTTATTTTACATCGCAAATTCTGATTTGAAATATAGTAAGCGCCTTTGTGTTGTTTGATGAAATATGAACTGAACTGGATCAGATCAAGCATCAAGAAACACAGTTATTAAATCCTTTGTTGTTTAGTTCAGTTGTAAACCCATTTATAGCTTGAAGAGATTGATAAATTTGTTCATTGCAATCAACAATAATGGTGGATCAACTTGAAGTAAAGGCCTGCCGACAACATCCCGTTTCTTTAACGCCGCTTTTATTTCTGGATTATTTTAACAAATTTCAGGTTATTTCTGTTTTTGTTTCTTCTCTGGACTTTTTAACTAACTTAACTTAATTTTTGCTTAGTGGGGAATCATCTTTTAAAATTATATCAGACTAATTCAAAACTGTGGCGAATTTCATATGCCAGTATGGCTTATCATGAATTAATTACGCGGTTGGGTTAAGGTTCGTGTTGGTTGCGACGTAATTCTTACTACACCTCGTTTATAACTAGTTTCTTACTAGACAGTCTGGATTTTAATCTTCCTTCTGAGAGCCCGTATTTCGGCCAATGTATTAAAAAATTCTCCCTATCAACACGTTTGAAGTATTTGTACTCGTACATATTGAATTGTTTGACAGAAATTTATGCATTGTGCGTAATGATGCAGGACCAAATTTAAGATCTATAAGGCAACAATTTATTGTTGATTATGACCAATCATAATTACAAACTGCCTGGCTAGTATATGGTTAGGGTCTAATTTTCCTGCGATATTATTGCTCTTGAGCAGAAACTCCGGCAGAGTGGAAGAACTTCTTGATGGTGTCCGGTGTAATAATATTTTTCGCAAATGTACGATTCTGTGCAGCTTATTGGGTCTATTTAAGTGTAAGCATCTCAGATTCGAACTCAACTAAGACTTTGCCGATTAATCACAGGTCATCATATGCTTGATTATTACCCCATCGTAAAGTCGTTCATAGTCGGATTGTCGATCATCTGCTTCCGGTTACTAAACTGGTTCTAATAATTTCATTCTCATAGTTTTATTGCCCAATTTTGTTTCTATTCAAAGGGCTAATGGTTGGTGGAACGAAAGATTTCTTCTCAGCAAGTAGAAGAAGTTCTTAATTCAGAGGTGAGCTTCCTGAAATTCTATGTCAGAAGTATTCTAGTTTTTATAATTTTAATGTATAACTGCACCTACTTCAAAGCTGATTGGGGGTCGTCACGATGTGTTTAGTAGTAATTTTCGTTTTCTGTAATTATAGATTGTAAATTTAGTTGGTTCTCAGCTGCGTTAGATATTTGTTAACGTTGCCACAATTGGCTTTACATATTTTTGCATTGATTGAATTGAAGTAATGTAACATTTTTGATGTTCGCAGCCAAGCAAATTCGAGCACTCGTAACACTGTTGCCGTGGGTAATATTTTATGACTGGCCCGAATCGAATTTTTTGTACATTCACGGCACGGTAGTTACTACATTGTTGAATAATGAATAATGGACTAGCCCAATTGCAGGTTTACGGTCAACAGATGTCGCGGAATTCGACGCCTAATCTGGCAGTATCCAAATTTGAGCGTGTGAATACTGGTTGACCTGTTATTTCAATAAGGTACATTTTATTCGGGCAACTTAAATCGTTGATTGATACAATTCAGATATGTCACTGCACATCAGCGTTCAACAAACCTCGTTCCAAATTAATGAGTAAATTGGGTTTTAAAATAAAATAGAATCCCGATATTTATGGTTGAACACCCACATCCACGTTCATTGTGTCAGCTTCCTCAAAATCTGACAGAAAATTTGCTCAAAGTACTTTTGTTTCTAACGGCACTAAATCCCATGAACTCGGGTTCTATAGAAGTAATTGGAAAGTTATGTGCTGTTTCATTTTCGAATATTGTTTTGGTTGTTATTGTACAAGCATACATACCATAAACACAAGAAGCATCTATCTTATATTTCAAGCCGCATATATACCTAAGACGGATACAATTATTTTCCCGTTTTGCCTGGTTTTGTATTAGAATTAAATTGAAAATTGAGATACAAAAGGGGTTTAGATAAAATTATTTTATTTATTTTAGGGGATTTGCACACACTGTGGATAAAATAATACTAAACAATAACAAGGCAAAAATACATAAATTAAATTAAACATAAATTTGTGACCATAATGTTTTATAAAATGTGGTATTAGAAGATTTATAATTTCTTAGGACCTTTCTTAAACGGTAGCGTGCGTTTGTAGCGCTTACTAAAATTATGGTTTTTTAAGGAATTAAATTAGTTTATTTTTTATTGGCGTATATGGCCTATAAATTAAACTATTCTAAATTAATTTTGCAACGGTCAGATCGGTTTTCCGTAATTTAAGTGGAAATTACAATTTTGACAATAAAAGCTGGGTTTCAACAAAAATTTGGCCTCTGTACTTCGCTTGTTATGTTATAACCAACAGAATTCTATTTGCACCTCTATTTCAACAAAAGTAAACATTCCAGCTGAATAGAACCTTTATGTTCCTTTAACTGACAAATTGCTTGATTTCGGAAGTAAAGAAACTCTAATAATATAAGTTGTTGTTAACGAAAATGTATTACCCTGCACAACTATTTCTATATTTACTTGTATAAAAGTGGACGAGAAGCATCCATCATTGACTAATTTTAGACCCTTTTTAAAACACAAAGTTAGTTTGGATTGGGATGTACCGTGTTCGAATCCCGATAGGGGCTAGATACGAAGGGAATTTTCTTCAACAGATTACAATCTGTGTTGAAATAGAACACAGCTATGACCCCGGAGTGCAAAAACGGCCGACCCATATTCCTGGCTGACATAGAGCTATGCAATGTGCAGATGGTGATAAAATCGGATCTATAACCGTACGTCCCCGAATTGGTTGACACTAGCGAAAAGTAAGGACAGAAAAAGCAAACCGCGAAAGAGTTGGGGAGAGCCTTGGCCCCAGAACAGATGCAGGGAAAATAAAAATAGAAAAAAAAGTTCATAGGTACAAAAACGAATAAAAAAGTTACACTGGTTATAAAATAACTACAGAAACTATTTTGTGATAGTGATGCCACTTGTGGCGAGTAGTACAATCTCTTACTAGGAGCTTTTCCGTTTTTTGAAAATATTTTGAAAAGTATACAGTTTACAAGAAACCGACTTTAAACTAAAAAATTTTAAGTTAATTTTGCGAAAATGACGGATTTTCAAGAAAAAGTGGAAGTGACAACTTGATTAAGTGCTTTTTAGTTGATTGCAAATATGTTGAAATATAAATCATTTACGCATGAAGACGGATTGTAAGCCAAATGATTCTAAATTAATTTTGCAACATTATTGATCCAGATCAGTTCCCCAAGGATTAACCGAAAATGGCCATTTTTGACAAAAAAAAACTTATTTTATTGATTGATATGAAACTTCATACTTAATCTTTTTCCATAAACTCGGAGGCGTCGGTGATCTTCGACCGAACGCATTCCACCGGAAGTAGTAGCTTCATTAGGACTTTTTGATTTTTGTAAATAATTTCCTTGGATTTGAAGTATCTTAAAACATAAAACGTTTTTCAAAAAATATTTCGTATAAAAATTCGGTCATTTCTTAACTATCGTGATGAAATTGGGTATGTTGGAAGGAAATGTGATTCTCAAATAATTTTTGAAAGAAGTTCTTAAATCTGGGACATACTGGTGATAGATGTTAAGGCATCCAGTCTTACCAGAAACTTGGTTACATCATGAGCCCAAGATAGACGCCTGCTATCGTCGCCCCTAATTTGGAGAGCAGAAGCTGATGAGGTATTAGTTTTGCGGCATCAATAAATTGCCCTGACGTGTATTGTCAATAACCAGAAACTGAAGGCTGTTTGAATCGTTTTCGATAGACCACCCCTTTTCGCCATCTTCAAATATAAATTAAATAGAAAATCTTACAGTTTTACAAAAATAAAAAATGTGCGTAATGCAATGCGATCGCTATCAAACATTCCCATTTTTAATAAATTACGAGAACTTCGTAACGAATAAAAAATTTTGTTTTCTTTGAACAGAATACTGAAAAGTTAAGTGAAATGTGAATAAAGATGGATATTCTAAAATGAAACAATCGAAGCGGAAAACCTCCATCTCGATTTGGAACAAGTATTTCAATGAAAACTTGATATTTTGGCACTACAGGAAAACATACATTGTTGAATAATGAATAATAAACTGCCCAATTGCAGGTTTCTTGGGCGTCACTTTAACATTTCGTTTGTCAGTATCCAAGGCCCAAGTGAAGATAAACTAGATTAAATCAAGCATGATTTTTACAAATAACATCATGGAGTCGTGAGCAAAATACTACAATACGGCGTCAAAATATTACTGGATGATTTAAATGTTGAAATCGAAGGCGCTCACGAGGTATATCGCCGGACTACCAGTTTGAACACCATACGTTCTCTATTTAAACAACAAAGGGGCATGAGCCATTATTCTAATTATGTTCTACAATCCGTTGATTGCAGGCACGTATTTCCTATATAAAAACTTTGACGCACTGCGCCAAGTAGTTGCGAAAAACGGTTATCATCTACATACATACAATGTACAATAACCCTTTCATCATGTATGTTCAAACTGTCCGTTAGAATATTGAAGCACTTCATAATCATGTTAACTGCAAATATTTTAATAATACTAATTCAGCCATTTCTTAATTTCGTCGGGCATCAGTGGTAAGGTGGCCAAATTCCAGAACTTCTTGCAAAAATCATTTAAGAATCCCATTTCCATCCCACCTACTCAATCTCAACATAATCGGTATAGAAACTACCGAGTTGCTTCCTAGATGGCAATATTCCAGAACTTCTTCCAAAAACTGTTTTAGAATCCCATTTTCATCCAAAATAAAAAATTCCAGCAAAAGCAGTTAATAATTGGTCGAGTTCCGACTCCAGGTGGCCATAATCCAGCAATTCTAACCAAAATCATTTAAGAATCGCATTTCCATTTACCATATCAAGTTGCATCATAATCGGTTAAGAAATAACCGAGTTTCGCCCCAGATGCAATATTTCAGAACTTCTTCCAAAAATAATTCTATAGAACTCCATTTTCCTCCAACATACAAAATAATATGAATATCAGTTAAGAAATAACCGAGTTCCTTCCCATAAGAACTTCTTCCAAAAATCATTTAAGAATCCCATTTCCATCCAACGTACGCAATCCCATCATAATTGGTTAAGAAATTAATGAGTTTCGCCCCAGGTGAAATTCATTAATTTCTTAACCAATTATGATGGGATTGCGATTATTCCAGAACTTCTTCTAAAACACATTTAAGAATCCCATTTCCATCCAACATAAAAAATACTATCAATATCGGTTTAGAAATAACCAAGATCCGTCCCAGGTGACCACATTCCAGAACTCCTTCCAAAAATCATTCTAGAATCCCATTTTCCTCCAACATACAAAATATTATCAATATCAGTTAGGAAATAACCGAGTTCCTTCCCATATGAACTTAATTAATAGTGTCCAGTAGATCGTTGAGTTTGGTAAAGTCAGCCTTGCGAAAGTTGCAACGGTACAGTATTTCTAGCGATAGTTTCAAGCGATTGAAATCGGTGGATCATGGTAGTTTCATTATTATTGATGTGGAATAAACCGGACCTCAACAACTTATATGTAAATAAAACTCTACACATATCGACAAGTAGCTGGTAGGTATCATTAGCACTATACGGACGCAGGTATGCCGATAGAATGAAAATATCTTTCACGTGTCTTTTTTATTGCCAATTTTCACACATAACAGCTCGATGTTGTTAGTTCTAGGTATAAAAAATTCACAAAACAGTCGAAGTTGGAACGAACTGCGATGAGCACTCCTAGTCCGTTTGGATCCGAAGCGGCAGTGCTCACATTACCATATTTACACAAAAACAATAAAATCAGCTGTGAAGTATACTCATTGCTATGAAACTTGCCATTTAAATAAGTTTCCGTTAAAACAAAAACATGAAAGGGAAGTGTTTGGGATTTTATAAACACCTCACAGATTTAGTGTAGTCTGGAACCTTGACTTTGAAAGTTTTTACACAGCCATTAAAACGTGACAGATTTCTACATTTAATAAAATTCAGATCATCATGAAGCAAGAACATCCTGGTATGTTTAGTAATGTTGCAGAATATAAAGAGAGTTGTGTTGAATGTGGATGGTGAAATTTGATGTAGTCTCGAATTAAAACTCTGCCTCTGGAAATTAACAGTTCTAGTTGCCTTAGATTATAAAAATTACTTTGGCAGCTGTTCTTTTCCGTTTACGTACATTCATGTTTAAAGAAACTGAACTTTCAATGCATTCTCAATGCTCTCAATGTTGCTTGTAACAAAAATATCAAGTTTTTTCAGTCACAAATCGATGGTACATCACTTGTTGCTATTTATCACTTGGAATTTTAAACGCTATATCGAACCGACTCGAAATTGCTTAAATGGATAATGCAGGCGTGTATAAGGTGCCCATCTCGAGCAAATGTGGAAATTGAAATGGAAAGGGAAAATGGTTTTAATAACAACTTAATGAACGGACGTAGTGTAACCTTGACTTTAGAAACTCATTATGCCTCACTTGTAGCCACTTCATAACAAATAGCACATCGTTATTGAAATGCTAATCGTTAGATCTTTTCAATATTAATATCAACAATCAAACGAAACGTGTTTAAAATAATAAATACTCGTTTAATAATATCTATTTTCATCGACAAACCTAATCATTACTAAACACACAACAAAATTTATTTATTTTTAGACAAAAATTTAAATAATACACAAAATAAATAAATTATAATAATATTATTATTATCGGTATATAAAAAATTTCAGAACACAAATATATCTTCTGAACGAAGTTCAGTATAGAAAAACATTTTTTTCCCACCTACACCAAAATTTATTTATATTTTCCTGATTTTCCTCTCTCTCGCATTTTCAACTTTTTTTTTCTTGCTTCTTATTCATATCTACTCGTGCTATACACTTTTACTGTGTTGTTCACCAAAAATGTTCAACTTCTAAACTCTAGACTTCTGTTGAAAATTAGTTTCTGCTGTTCGTACTCTCTATGTACCCTAATGTGCACTGTGTTTATACAAAATAGTTCAGCAGACACACGACGACAACAACAAACGACACAACTTAACTTCGAAATTTTACAGTCGAAAAATTTTAATTACTTCGAAACGAAAATTTATTTTTTTAAATTGTAATTAAAATGAAAATAAAAATCTTGCAATTATTCATTGATTATAATTAAAAATGTGTAATGAGTTTTGTTTTGCTGGTGTTGTTTCGTTTGTTTTATGTAATTTTTAAGGTTGACGAGTTTTAGATTTTTTTTTATCGTTTTCAGGTGTCTGGCGAGGAAATGTTTTTGTTGTGTGTATGTCATGCAAAACATATTTAGATCAAGGCCGTAATGAACCTGGCACCAACAAGCGTATTTTGGCATAGTTGCGTCTAATTGGTTAATAATTGGTCGATTATTTCCAGTAATTGGTCAGCGACAGGAATATTTTAAAATCGTTAAAAAAAATCAAGGTCAACTAAAAAATTTTGCACTCCAAAAACGAAAAAGTTCCATATTCTGAAAACTGGTTAGCTTAACCCAATAGTTGGGCAGGCCCTTTTATGGTGCCAATGGTTTTATTCTTGAATCTTTCTACACAAGAAACTAACAAGAAGTGTTCAAATCTTTAGCTAATTACATTTTTTAACTTTCTACAACATTTAAGACACCACGCCAAGTTGAGAACACTAAATTCCACACTCGGCACTCATTCTTCCGATGATTTTTTGAATTATGAAATAATTAAGTGAATTTGGCCAAAGACGCTTCCACGTGTAGTGCCATATCGCCAATCATAACATGCAAATTGTCTTGAAATTTTGTTGACACACTTAAGACACCACGCCAAGTTGAGAACACCAATTCCACGCTCGGCACTCATTGTGCTGATGATTTTTTGAATTATGAAAGAATTATTTGAATTTGGCCTACAAGGCACTTCCACGTGTAGCGCCATATCGTCAATCACAACTTGCAAATTGTCTTGAAATTTTTTGTACGTTTTTCGGACACCACGCCAAGTGGAGAAATTTTTTGTTTATTTTTAATTAAACCACGCATTTCGAAAGGACGTCGTGTATGTTAGTATTTCGGATATACGGAGGAACATTAGTAACACATCGGAGTATATTCGCTCAAGTTCGTTGCAGGAGTTCTCTATTTGATGCACTGGTGGATAACTGAATACCATATGTCCATATTGGCTTGATTAACGCTTTGATAACTAGGATTTTTTTCATATCAGTCAATACATTTTGGAAAATGTTTACACGTTCTTTCCACGTTACTCGTCTATCCAGGTGAACGCCTAGGTATTTTTCCTTGGTTTGTTGAGGGCTTGAATGTGACATGGATTGATTGTTTTCATTTTGTTGGACCATGTATTGCCTTTGGAGGAGATATTTTTCCAGAACTGAGTGAGTATTCTTCCGCAGGAACGCTTTAAGTTTGTAGTTAGTCCATCGTGCCAATCTTTGTCAAATGCTCGCTTGTGCTATATCCATGAATACAGCAGAATAGTATTGCTTTGCCTAAAACGTCTATCTAATGGACAATTCTATGCACATGCTCTATGGTACCATGTTGGTTTCGGAATCCAAAATGATGGTCCGGAATGATTTGCCTTTCTTCTAATACTGGATTCAGTTTAGTTATTAAAATTTTTTCAAACAGCTTTGAGATTATGGGAAGCATGCTTATTGGACTTTGCGAATTTATATTATCGCCATTTGACGACGTTGCACTTTTGTATTTTTCAATTAACTCATTAGGTTCATTAACGTTCAGTTTTAATTCCATTTGGATCAAATTTGCTTGCTCACCAATTTTTTGCACGTTCACATTTTTTTTTTAGTATGTTGCACATTGTGCGTGGCGCTTGTTAATCCGCTTGGCGACATTTTCCCTTCCAGATTTCGCATAGTTAATTTGGGTGGTGAATGGGACACACGCATCATTGTATCACATAGTGCCACATCAGATTAATAAATTAAAAATGGTTAATTTATAATGTTGGAAATGCGCGACTATCCTAAAGTGTCACACAGAAGGTTTCTCTTATATGCAACGATACGCATGCAGCACAAATAATATTGTAAAGTGTTTAAAGTATTGTGCTTATTAAATTACCATCAGGACAGATTCCTGATGCATTGCTAACAAAAATCGAGTTAATCGGGTTTAATTCGACATTAGACCGTTTTAATGTAAAAAAAAATCTGTTGTTTTGTTGTGTGATTGTTCTTTTCTTCCAATTCGAATCATTGTCTGTCCGAACCATACACCACCTCCTGGAATGAAATGCCATTTTTTGAGATTACCTCGATCGAGAAATGTACAGCCGCATTTTCATTGTGTCCGATGTTTTGCATTCTTTAGTTAGCTTAATGTTTGTTGGCAGTCGTCTGCCCAAAAATAATTAAGTAGGAGCTTTACCTTGTTCCGGTACTAAATAAGAATGCATTGAGCTGAGATTCGTGATCCGTGTTATCACTCTAACTTGTCTTCATTAGAAGCTTGCACGTTTTATTGAATCTCTCAGCAAATTATTCGTCTTTGGACGGTTGGTTGATGCCGTAATGTGTTTAATTACATGCATTTTGAAGTATATTTGTCATCGTGTATCTTTTACCCATTTTGAAAGCACATCTACGTTAACCAGAAACTATTTACTTTTAACTGGTTCCGCGAAATCGACGTGAATTTTTTTCCAGATTTGGCCTGGAATATTCCATGAGTATAGATAGTGATACTTCTTCCGCATCAAGTTTCGGCCACCGAACATACCCGTAATTCCTTTTTAAATGAGGAAGTCATTCTCCACGGAATTGTGGATCTTGGTACATTTTGGTTGTATCTAACCTTGTTCCATTGCACTAATAATGCGAGTTATTTCTTTGTATTTGTTGGACTCGAATGGGACGCTATTCTAGCCGAACTAGAGGTCATTCCATTTTACTTAGAATATATAGTTGACGTCATCTTCAATCTTATGATTATCGAGTTGTGGTTCTTCAATTGTAGTTGGATTTCGTGATAAAAAACAGACGAACATATTTAATTTTCCCGAAATTTGTTCAACGTCGTAGCTGCATGAATTTAACAGCTGTCCCATCGGATTAATCGATTATTAACGAGTCTTGGTAGATTACGTCTTTTTCCAAATATATGAGTCAGCGGTTCGTGATCCGCGAACAATGTGAAAATTCTATCAATTAGGAATCTCTCGTGCACTCGGTTGTCACTCCGATGGCTAAGTACAGCTCCGACTCCTTTCCCGGAGGCGTAATATTTGTGCGTGGAAAATCTGTTATGTAATTTAGTCGAGAACCGTATGCTCATTACAAGTGATCGTTGGAATTGACAAGACGCATGAAAGAGCGTAGTTCTTTGATCGTTCGTTTGTTGGTGGACTGGGGTTAGTGATACCATCCAGTTATCCTGTGTTGGAAAGATGGTTTGATATACCATTTATTGTAATATTCTTAAAACATACAATTTCTCGTTTAACAAGGAAACCTGCTTGCTGTTTGTAGCCATGAAAATACGCCTTTAAAATTCAGTATCTCTTGAATTGTTCATCAGTTACAGATGTGTGAATTCTGCTAATAAATATCCATCTTCTTCGTTTCATTACTCTAATTGTTTCAAGGTCATTTATCGGAACAGTGGAAGATGTTTGGATACAGTTTTCTAATTGAGAACGAGATAACGTGGCTTCTACATTGTGTCTTAGAATCCGAGTTCAAAGTTGACACTGGTACTGGTACTATGGTGAACAAACTACAGACATTCCTGATGCAGATGGCGATAGATTTCTCATACTGGATATTTTGTCATCTATCATATTCATTTGTTTATAATTCTGGGCAAAAACTTCATCTTTATGTTGAGTAGGTGGTATAACTTGTGCAATGAGTAGTAATATTCGGCACGGGTACCTCGTTTGGTTTATTTACAGAACCTCTTTTGTTTGCTTCATTGTTGAGTTAAATAACTCTTTCATGCTGCGCATGCATGCATCACATAACCAACTAAGCCCTGGTACGCCATCTAACAAAATGTTCATACATTTGTTGATGTCCAAGGAAAACTGTTTGAATTGTTTTTTCGATTTTACTGCTGCACAGTTGTATCCGAGCACTTTGTCACACATGAGGCCTTTACTTGAGAAGAATCACTCATCCACAATAATTATGGAACAGTACACACATTTTTTCCAATTGCCAATGCCAATATGAAGCCAATGTAGTCTTAAGAAACTCTGAAAGTCTTTTTACCAATGCTATTAAGTTGAGTTCAGTTTTTTGGTTAGCTATGGACAATATAACATAAAATTAATGGTCTAATTCACAAACTGTATTTAAGCTCTGTAACTGTAAAATTTCCGATATGTACTAAACTGGTATTCATAAAATGTAACTCGGCTCTGTAAACGTATAGTTTATTCTGTAACTTTGCGTTACCAAAGTCTTTGTAAAGTTACATATCAGGATTTCGATAGCGAATAACTCGAAACAATTGTCATTTTCCGACACCCTTTTTGCATATAATATATATGTTATCTCCAATGCATCTTTATACCAAGAAAAGTTGAAGCTTACGCCAATTGTGGTTTCTGAGCTTTTAGATAAAATTAATTTGGTTAAACAATTTTACTTTTCTTATATAAGCCTAAATGTTGATAATGGAATACATACACGTACAGTCGAAACAATTAGGTTGTTTTCGATATACACAGCAAAAATATTGTTCTTAAGGTAAACAAACGAATGTCACCAACTGTACTAATATGCACCCAATATGCAATGCCGACGGAATTTTGTT
Source organism: Nephrotoma guestfalica (assembly GCA_963691935.1). NCBI lineage: Eukaryota > Metazoa > Arthropoda > Insecta > Diptera > Tipulidae > Nephrotoma > Nephrotoma guestfalica. Next base: position 246,476,063 of record OY829915.1, read on the forward strand.
TACATTCGCGCTCAAAAACCACACTCTTTCTGTGGAAAGAAACATGTAAATTATACGGAAATCCATACTACTCGCCAAAGAAAAGTGTCACGAAAATTCCAGTGTGGGTGTGAACCCCGACTAAAAAGAGAAAAAATCAAATTGGAAATTAGATGGAATTTCATCGGAATTTCGCTTTTATTCCATATATTTTTCCATACTTTCACGTTGTGGTTTTATTTTGAAATTAAAAAAATGTTTGCTGCATTTTTTTGTAAAACTTATTTATTTTTAATTTTTTAACTTAAATGTAATAAATCCCGCCTTTGTATCTACATTTCTCACTCGGCATCCATCTTAAAAAAATAAATCGTCACCGTAAATTTACGTACGTGATGATTGAAATTAAATTTTATTACCTATTTATTATAATGTTGTTGATGATGGCGAAATACGATCATAATTACACTTAAAATTAATAAAATTTTACTTAAATACTTAAAACAGATTTTAAAAAATAAAACAAAAAACAATAAAAAAAACCGTAACTGCGAACATGTTCATTCGTCGACATGTCTCACGAAACTGAAGATACAAAACAAATCTAATAAAAAATCAAAACAAAATTGCAAATCAGAAAGGGAAAGAAAATTAATTTCTCCAAAATCGATATTTTTGTGTCCTTGATATTTTGTAGTACGGAATTTAGTGTGGAATTGGAGCTGTTTTTTCCACACTGTGGAAAAATTGTATGCCGGGTATACTGTTAAAGTTAGTCATTTCCAGCTGTAAGGTAATGCAGATAGTGTATTTGAACCCAGCCGAAAGACGATAATGCAGATATTGTTTTTGCTATCCCAGTCGAAAAAATATTTTATAGCCGAAAGATAAATTACTTGATAAACCTGGTTCTACTAGCACCTCCAAATAACCAGAATTCAGCAAAAAAATTCTGGAAATATAAATTAAAAGAAACATACATACGTTTTGTAAACGTTCCTCTATCACCTGATGTAACCCACTAGTCCGGCCAGCGAATAATTTCTGAGTCCAACGGGCTATATCTCGAACACTAAACATACAGAAATTCTCAAAAAATTATTTCAAATACAATTTTTTTTTGAATGTTTAGTATTGGAGATATAATCCGTTGGACTCAGAAATTATTCGCTGGCCAGACTAGTGGGTTGCATAAGGTGATAGAGGAACGTTTAACATATTTTAAATCATTTTTTGGGAATTTTTGTAAGTTTAGTATTCCAGATATAGTCCGTTGGGCTCAAAAATTGTTCGCAGGTCAGACTAGTGGGTTGTATAAGGTGATAGAGGAAGATTTGACGCATTTGAAATAATTTGTTGAGAATTTTTGTATGTTTAGTATTCGAGATATAGTCCATTGAATTCAGTATTTAATGGCCATAGTAGGATCGATGAGAAAATGGATAACCTAAAAAATACAGAACGTTTTATTAATTTTGTTTCAATATTTTTTAAATTTATTGATAGTAACATTTCATAGGATTTGGTTCACTTTTGTAAGATTTTTGCTGTATTCTGGTTATTTGGAGGTGATAGTAGAACTAGGTATATTATCAATATGTTGTTTGACAACTCTTAATTAATTGATGAAAATATATGCATTCCATATGTTCATGATATACGAACATAGTAAAATTTATTTATAACGCGATTGTCTGTCAATATTCAACATTTAAAAGCGTCCTATTTGGTTACAGCAGCGAAAAGTCTACAGGTTGTGAACATTTTTTAGAACACTGTATCTTTTTCTCTGTGAGCAATTTCTATTAAGTTGCAGCTATAGAATTTTAACATTTTCAGAATCGGGCCATTAATATATTTTATTAGATTTAATCTATACTTCCAAAGTTCTTTAGGCTATACATTTGTTGGTATACAGGTAGATAAGATTAGTTATAGACGTACCTAGCCCACCCACAATATATGTCATAAATTATTTTCCAAATTTGTTTTAATAAAATAAATTTTATAATCAATATACATAAAATGTTTAAGACCATTCTGGAATTGTATTTTATAATCAAAAACTATTAATCTTAAATACAACATCCTTTGATACTTAAGGCAATAACATTTAACAAGACAAGACAGAATAATCGATTTAATCATAATAATACTAAACAATTTATGTGTAATCATGAAAATTCTCTTAAAACATTTTTCCAAAATACCAAATTTAAGAATCTACATAACCGGTTATTGTTGTCAGCTTTGTATATATACATGTGTGTCTTATATGACAGAACTTTGGGTGAACAGAATTAAATCCACCCATTCATCCCTCCACAAACATTTTTGATACACATGTAAATATACATTTCTTTAACATAATTGATTAGAAATGTCACAATATGTTTTTATCAATAATGTATAAATTTTTTAACAAGAACTTTTTAAATAAGAGGAAGAAGCAATAAGAAGAGTCGATAAAGAAGTTCTAGTATCATGATGATTATTGTTATTGTTATTACTAGCTTTATATGACTCTTTTCACTACAAACTATATTATACGAGAAGTATGTCAGTACCATGGAACTTAATAATCGGAAACAAGTGTTACATTCTATTTATAGACATATCGATAGACGAGAGAAATAATCTTAAATAATCAAATTAGAAAATCACTTGCCTCTTTTATTGTGTAATGACAAGAAAAACTTGTAAAGTGTTTTCTTATATATAGTTTGTTGTACGAGTATGTTATGTTATTTTATGGTTATTGATCAGAATTGATTTAAAATTAAAATTTTATTGGTCAGTTTGTTACAGAGAAGAAGTCAACTTAACGTGTGTTTCTTGATGCTTGATCTGATACGTATATGAAGCTGCCATGGTGTGTTTCTCCGCTTAATCGGTTAAAATACACTTCAGTCCAAGCACACACACACAAAACAAGTTTTACGTTTATAAGCTATTCCATGAAGGAATTTACCACATTTTAAATCAAGCGATTCAAAAAGAGCTTTTCCCTGAAATAAAGTTAAGTGAACATTTTTTTTACGATCTTAGTATTTCGTTTCACAGAGGTTGGCAGATTTGACGGTATATGGCATTTACATGTACTGACCATCAGTTTCAAGCACACATTACTTGGCGCCCCAATATAAGAGGCTTTTTCAGCTGATTTTATATTCGCTTCTCGTAGGTTGATTAATAGAATTATGAGTTTGGCAGATATAATGGTTTAACGTAAATGCCATATTCTAATGTATCTGCCTTATGGTATACCATATGAGAATAATTCCGATAATAGATTACTACCTGAAGCAAATATAAAATCTGCTGGAAAGGACGTATTGGAATTTTTTACGAATCGTTTGCGACTTGTTTCAATTGCATATGTATTAGTATTGTTACCTGTATAAGACGAAAACAGAGTAAAACATGAAAAAATTGTTACAAAGTTAAACAAAAAAAAACATACTCATCGTACAAATCGAATATTTGAAATGTCAAATGGTTGAATAATTCATTTAATATAATAATTATTAGGACCAAACACTCTGTAAGTAAAATGGTACCAGATAAATAAAAAAAAATTAACGAAATAGCAATAGATTAAAGCCGTTCAATTTCGCGAAAATACGCCACATGTCTATGCGGATCGTCAGGGTGTCCCATTGTGGCCTAAATATTATTGAATTATAATAAAATAGTCCGAGACCTACATGTTATGATAGATTTAACTCGGTTATTTTATGTTTATTTCAGTGGCGCTTAACCCCTTTTAGGGATTTCACAATTTAATTGAAGTCAGATTACTTTTTTAGATTAATGATTGATAAGTTTTTTGAATCCTAGCCAGGTTCAGCGGTTGCCAAAGTTGTGCAAACCCAAGCAACGGTTACGAGACGTCGATAGTGGTGATGTATCTTATTAACTATCTCAGATTAAAGCATTTTAACCCGTTCTTTTATCATAACAATTAAGTTCGTAAATTTGTATTTTGTAGAGGATATCCTGGATATTATGGCACATAGCCATCTGTATAGTGGAATAGATCGAAGGTGCCCAATTTTGAAAAAAATGCCACATGAATATTTCGGCCTATAAAGCGCACCAAACAGTGATTTTCTTTGGATGAAATAGGGTTTTGTCAAAGGCTTGTGGATTATCTTCACTCCAAATCCAACAATTCTGTTTATAAACGTACCCATTCAACCAAAGGTGAGCTTCATCACAAAATTTTGTTTGGAAAATCAACATCAATATCAATTTTTGCTTTAGTCCATTGGTGGCGTGTGCGATGGTCGGATGGCTTTAATTTCTACACAAGTTGAATTTTGTAAGCACGTAAACCAAGATTCTTATATAAATTCTTCCGTAAAATGGATGGACCCATATGCAGTTTCCGAGAACGACGTCGAATTGATTGATTTGGGTTTTCCTCAATTATACGCTAATACAGCGTCCATTGCTTGTTCGGTACGCACTGTTCTGCGTTTTACTGGATGCGTATTATCATTTAGAGTATACTTGGTGCGAAAACGATCCATAGTTAACCGAACTACCTGCTCTGATGGACGATTATAGACGTAAAGCAGTCAAACTTATCAATCATTAATCTAGAAAAGTAATCTGACTTCAATTAAATGGTGAAATCCCTAATTCAATAACATTTAGGCCACAATGGGGCACCTTGACGATCCGCATGGATATGTGGCATATTTTCGCGAAATTGGACGGCTTCAATCTATTGCACTATGTATGTGGCTGTAAGACAAAATCTCCAGGATTCGCTCCATAGAATTTCCATTTGCAGACTTTTTCGTCTTAAGTATAAAAAAATGAACGGGTCAAAATGGGACACCTTGACGATCCGCAGAGACATGTGGCGTATTTGGCTATACAGCTTTAATCGATTGCGATTCGCATGTTACTACGAATATGTATTTGAAAATTTTCGTTTTAATTATAATTATTTGACCGTATTTATGATGGGTTGTAGTACTGTGGGTTTGAAAGTTTCATGTTCATATTTAATAATGACGACACTTTAAATCTTTAAAAGGTGTTTTTATATTTTTTAAAATCATATTTAAGGGTCTTTTGAAATTAAATAAAATTTTAAATCAAAATCTTGTAGTTTCGTCTTATACAGGGTTAACTAACTAATACGTATAAAGGAAAATGTGGCTTAGTGAAAACTTCTCATGATCCATCCGATTCGAGAAATTTTTACTAAAAATTTTACTAAACAGTTCGTAAAGAAATTAGTAAAATTTTCTCGGACATCTGGAAAGGCCCCTTACCCGCATCGTAATGTAATGAGCATTCGTATGCTTAATGCTGGTGGTCTGTACATGTAAATGTCATATACGTAAATAACGTAAATTACATGAAAATTTATGTACTTTACATAAAATATGTAAAAAACGTGAAAACTCTGAAAAATAGCTGAAAATATTGTCGCATCATAAATATCAATTAACAGTTCATTTAGGCGGTCAATCATAACTATTTTAGACTTTTAGTTATCTACTATCACAAGAAGAAATTAATTTATGTATCTACACTGCCATCTGTGTTTGGATTAAACAAGCTCTAAAAAACAATTACTGACATCTGTAGGTCTAGTTCAGCTACAACTGGGAAAGATAATAATTTTTATAGTGTGATACGAGCCATCTATTATCAAATTGTTGCATTTTACACGGTTTCTTCGTAAATGTCAATGAGTCGAGTAAATGTCATCAACATATCAGTAAGTTAATTTTGTTTCCACCACCAAAAAATCCATACAGAGATCCGTTTAATATATCGACGACCGTCGAGACCCAAAGTCAGAGGAGGAAATTTAATTCAACATTCAAGTCCAGTAGTTGAAAAGCAATTCCCCTTTATTTCAACACCAATTAAACCCATGAAATTGAGAGCATCCCATCGTCCATCAATAAAAAAAATATTCGCATGGACTATTAACATTCACTCAATTTAACCTCATCCTGTATTATCGCTGTTAAAACACATTCAAAAGAAGGAAAAGCTACGAAATTGGGAAAGAATTGCGTCTGTTGGTGGGGATGTGCTCTTTATGAGGTCTGACTGTTTTGTGAAGAATATCCACCTTTAATGATCCAAGTAGGAATGTGTTCGAAAATTAAAAATTATAAAAGAAAACCCTAAAAATATGGGTCCTCCGGAGTTTAAATATGGTGAAGTTGCGTTTGTTCACACAAGCTCCTTTCTGGGAATACTTCATCTTGGAGCCAGCTCTCCCAAGCAATAATTGATGGAGGCCAAGTATTTTTTAGATGTATAAAATAACAAGCATAAATACCTTAATTAAATTATTAGCAATGAAAAACTTAACTTTCTTTAAGATGGCATTTCCGAACAGCCTGTACATATTGTCCAGGATGAAATATTCCCAAAAAGAAGATTGTGTGTACAAACGCAACAACATTATTTTTGCTCACCAGTAAATCATGGATCAAAATATTCTTCTTTTTTGTATCCCTGCTATCTGTTCTGGGGCCGAAGCACTCCCAACTCTTTCGTGGTTTATTTGTTCCGTCCTACCTTTTACGCAGCTTTGCCAAATCGAAGACGTATGGCTATAGGTCCGATTTACGTTACCATCTGCGCATTGCATAGCTCCATGCCAGCCTATAGTACTGGACATAGAAGATAGGTCGGCCCATGAGTTTTGCACGCCGATAGAGGGTCGTAGCGGTGTTCATTTTTATCACAGATCGTAATCTGTTGATGCAAAGTTCCGTTTGCATCTTGCCCCTTTCTACCGGGATTCGCACTCGGTACCTACCGATCCAAATGCCAAAGCTTTAACTACTGGGCCATTTGGTCGACAAACTATTATTCGATTTGGATTATTTGGTTTCTCATCCAGAGTTTTAATTGGATCATCATTTTGGCCGTGCATCTATGACGACAGTTGATAAGAATAAAATAATCTTGAATGTACCAAATTTGAAATACAGATATTACCAATGCTTATACTTACGGGTTTCTTGATCAAAACGATGTTATGAAACAACACAATAAAGCTTATAACCTCAAATTTTTGACATATTATGTTTTTCTTGTTTTATTTTCAACGCAAAATTTGTTTTGTGTATTAGAGAAAGATTGTGGCCAGCTTCATATACATGGATCTGATCCGGTTCAGTTCAGGTTTCAAAATTCGTGATATAAAACAAAACTTGGATCGGGTTATTCAAATAAAATTTAAACTGATCTGTGTCAATGGGTCTCATGAAACTCGACAAATGTACTTAGTCTTTATATTGACTACAACAATTCGTTTCTAACCTAATTTACTACTTTGTTATAAGTTTAAAACGTTCCCATTGATTTCTTCTATATTTTATGTAGTGTTGGTTCTGCTTTCCGCAGGCCATAAAGCTTACTAAAACGGTTTTTCCATTTTGAGCCTTCTAATTATTTCTCGTTGGTCATTTAGAAGGCTGGCTTCGACGTTTCGGTGATCGTGGAGCCTCTCTAGATTCTTTCGTGCTTCTTTGCTCGCCTCGTTAGCTTATGTTTTCACTAAGAGGTTCCTATGGAAGTCACTATTACGTACATACCAAGGAACATTAACAATATCCCTAAGTATTTTGTTTTTGAAAATTTGGATGATATTCAGGTTACACGGTTTAGTACAATGGAACATCACTTGTGAACAGCCAATGGAAGATCACACGTGAATAGAAGGTAGAGTACTGGTCCATAGACACTGCGTTGAGTAACTATTCCACCTATGATCTCTTTGTGGTGTGAGTATGCTTGTTCCTGTTTAACCTGAAAGTGACTGTCTATAAGATATGATTCAAGAAGTGGCAGAATTGTAGTGGTAATAGTTTCCTAAGTTTCAGCAGTATAGATAGCAGAAAAGCCTGAGCCATGTCAAGGAAAACAGCTAAGCAGATCCTCTTTTCTTCAAGTGCTTTTCCTACGATGACCGTTATCCTATGAACTAGATCTATTGTGAAATGTGTATCTCGAAATCCATGAAGAACTCATACCTATACACCAATTATAGGTATGAGTTCTTTAATTTCAATTAACGGTTTCATTTATTTTACTAAGAGTCTTTCAGATAAGTTTTTTCGTCGATATCCGTACCTTTGATACATATTTGATTCTAGAGGCTGCGTTGATTAGGGTGGTTCATTTATTAAAGACAATCTTAGAAAGCTGTTTTAGAACCTCTCCTATTATGAGGCCAAAGCCTAGCTCTTTTATAGGATTTACTTATTTTATTTCATTGATCAGAGGTCGGGATGATTTCTTGATCTTCAGTTTCTTGTATTTGTTACCCAGTACCTCATTAGGCTAAAATATGCCTTCTAGGTGATCAGGAAAGGCTTCTTCTCAAGGATTGGTGAAAAAATTACTCTATTTAATCTAAGTGGCTGTCGACACGTAATCTATTGCGTAGATTACATCTACGGCAGACAACCTAGTAGCTCAATTTTCTATTTATTTTACGTTAGGTATTAGACCACCAAGTTTCTGATTATCGTAGCGGCCATATAAGTTTATATTTTGTTACTAAACTAAGTGAAGTCATCATAAAGTAAGATGTGCACTGTCAAAATACGCGAAAAGTACATTAATAATCTCTTAAAACTAATTCTTATTAGCTGTACTAATAATAAATATATTTTAACAGATCATTTGCTTTGCGCGCCATCTTTTATCGAATAGACTTATTTATCGGGTTAGCAATTTTGTATCGGCCATGACAGTGAATATCTAACAATTTACAGCATTTTCCATTGGTATGCGTACTTTGTTAATCCTCATTGCTATTAGTGACTTGGTAATCTGTATAGTTGAGTTGGTTTGCGCAAACTAGTATACATCACGCCCTCCAGCGACAGCGACCGTGCAATTATGAAAAAATTGTCAATTTCAAAGCTCTAGGGTCGAATGCAAAAGTACCGGACTTAAAAGTTCATTGGTACTCTAGAAGTACCAAAATTAAATTCTTATTGGGTAAAACAGAACATAATTTTAAACAATAATTGTTGTAGTCGGTGAATGCACAACCCAGACAATATCCTCAACGTGCACGATTGGTAAACGAACACACTTCAAATTCTGTCTTAAATAAAGACCAATCACAGCTTTGAGTGGCGAAGGATATGCATTAATATGCTCTGCAGATGGTCGGATTTAATTCATTATTCCCATCATCCAATTCAGTCTCATCCCTGATGTAACTGGTTCTAATTTGATTTGTTCACCACATTTTTGGAAAAAAAATCCATTTAATGTTTTACATTTAAATAAGAAAAGTCACGTTTGATGCTATTTTAATTTTGTTCGTATCCAGAGCCCACACTCGATACGATTTCGAATGATTATCATACCCGACGAACACACACGCTTGACTGTCTTAAGTCTAGTTTATCTTGTTTTCCGTAGTAGATACACACTTCGCACGCAACATCTTCTTCCACGAAATCGATTTCATTATTTCGTAAAAATTCCTTCACGTTCGTGGGCCGTTCTGATGCCCAAGCTGAGTCCCGCTTCAAGATATTTCGGCTCAGTGGGAGCCCGGCAATAATGGGACTCAATCAAAGGAAAACTGTTATGTGTTTCCGCACTAAATTAATCCGCTCCTCGTTGATTTTATATTTACCGTGTTTGCCGTAAGCTACCGGACTTCTGGTCCTGATTTTAGAAATTTTTGTATTGTGGAAATAATATATCCGGTTTTGGCTTACGTCGAGCGTATTTAAAAACAAAGTTTTACATACTTTTATTATCGAATTATTTTTTTTCGAAAAATAAGAAAAGGTATCTTGACGTCGCGAGATAACAGATGGTGTCCGATGTCTTTCCTTGGGAACTTTACGGGTAAATTTTGAGTAAAAATTTAGCTTGTTATCATCCTTAAGATTCGTTGTACATCCATTAACACAGCTTTCGGCACACGATTGTTTTACCTGGCGAGCCCTTTTAACGATCCCTTTCAAATTGGTATAAGCTCTTCCTTCGTTCCGCAAATTTTTGGTTATATTCTTACGCCACAACCATGGTCACTTTTACTTTTTCGACTAATTTTTTCCACATAAGCTCGTTGGAGAGATTAGGAACAATATATGTTCAGGATTATCAGCTTCGTTTCTACGCTTTAGTTTCGTATTGGCATCTGAAAAAGAAAAGCTTACAGGTATTTTAATGTGTGAACTGTTTACGTTTGATAAAAATTCTGAAATACGAAAACAATTTTTTGTCGAAATGCATCGCCTAGCCGCGGTTGTAGGGACATCAGTAGAAATAAGCAAATTAAAATTAAACGCGTTGCTTTAACGCCCAAATTTACTTACCTCTTTTATTTAATACAGCAATTTAATTTGATGTTTCTTCTTCCGAAGAACAGTAACACTAATACTACTTTCACCTGTATAAATCCTTGAAAAATTTCGAGTAATTTGTACACCTACGTTCTTTCGGCAACTACTGAGATTCGACTAATTATAATGCAACGTGGCGGTTTCTATTTATACTATCACGTGATAAACACATCACCGTACCATTCGTGCACTTTTAGAATGAGACTGGTATAAAAACTATTTATATTATCACGCCACTAAAATTGAGAAAAACCGTGGGAGTTAGAAGAAAATCGAATGATTATGTTGCATCTATAAAATCCAGTACAATTTTGTTCAAATGCATACAAAATATTTTTATTGTGGATATACAACAAAAGCGAATGATTCAAAATAATTGTGTTAGGCAGTTACACCAAAATGTACATTATGTAACACTAAAACTATTATAGATAGAACAGTTTTGATTAGAGGTTTAGAAAGAACTTGCAAAATTACATATAGAATCTTTGAAAGTCAAAAAAAATGTGATTTTGGACTTGGGTCTTCTATTGTTGGTAGACATACTTGTAGCCTAGTCAACATTGAAGCTGCCGAATCACAATTTATTATTTGAAGCAATGGCTGTTCCTTGCATCATTTTGTTTCAACGTACTAATGCTCATCGCATAATCTGTATCCCCATTCTACGACGCAGAACATTTTTCTGGTCTCTATTTAACACATCTGAAATTTCCATAGTAGTCAATTTCGCCACCTTCCAATTTTTCAATTTGTACCGAACTCAAAATAACTGTAATATCACAAAAAGAATCACGCTTCCAACCTTATTGCTTTTAAACGCGCACGCGCCGCTCAAACGAACTACTAACATTTTATTTTATTCGATTTATTCGTTGCCATGGATTGGACCCATAATCTGTTTAATTGTTGAATTAACCTTAATCCTGTTAGATTTCCAATTTTCAGTCCAATACGCAAGGGAACGAATAAAATAAATGCTGGCGTGTGCAAAACAAAATTTTAAAAATATTTCAGTGTGTTTCTTGTTCGCTGCCAAATTACACCAGAGAATGGGTTCCCTAATTTCAATAAGTATCCATACTAGTATTATTTTTGTTAAATTTTTAATGCCCGAGTTGTAGCGCCTAATTCCGTTGTAAATGTTGTTTCCAAAATGGATGGTTGTCGTCGTTAACACATTTTGTAGTTACGTTTTCCGTAAATCAGTATTAACAGTGCCGCCGGTTCAATCGCAACTAAAAGAACTTGCATCAATTCATTGAGACTGAAATTTTCTAAGCAAGTACCTTCCGGATCAAAAAATGTATCGTTTATTAGTTTTATGCACCGTAGGCACAAAATAAAATCGACTTGACAAAAAACCGTACATAAAATTGAAAAATTGAAATCAAACCTGGAAAATATAATTAAATCACTAATACGTTTTTCATATTATACAATCTGGAAGGATATATAGATATTAGGTAATAGGTATATAATATTACCATTAGATCGATATAAATTTATTTATGTACACCACTATAGTCTATATAGTCTATATTGAAGAAAAATGAAAAACAGGAAGGATACAAAAAATTTAATTTTCTATCGAGCGACTTAAGGATAACAATAAAATAATATTCAGCTCAATTTACCTCATACAAAAATAATAATTGTGTTAGATCGTACATAAGGAATGGATGTGTGTAAGATATACGAGATACAAAGATTTTATGCTCATCATCATCGCACTCTATACACCACACACACACACAACCCCTGATTTAATTTTCCGTTCACTGTTTTCTTTTGCTTTGTTATTTTGCTTCCCATTGTATGATGGATTTACAATTCTACAAATAACAAAAAATCGAGGAAAATTAAAGGATTTCATCATGTCGATTTCCTCACTCCCCCCCTCCCCCGCCCCACCACCACCACTTAATTCAAATACATACATACACCCTCTATATTATGTACTTCAGATTAGATTGACGGAATATATGTGATAAAAAGAAATTAATGAGTTTAAAAAGGAAAATCTTAAAGATTTCTGGCGTATCTCATCTCTCGCCTAAATTACATAACTACTTTATACGCTCGTATACGCACTCGTAATTATATGTCGAAGGGGTTGCGTGCGGATTAAAAATTTATATATTTTGTCAAATTATTGGGATGCGTGTGGCGTATGAATCTACTACATACACGATATACATATATGAACGTGACTAATACTACAAAATTCGTTGAAGTTTTAAAAATTTTGGTTTTCTGGTTCGGATTAGATGATTAAATTTGTTGTTGTTATTATATATTCTAATTGTATTCATACATAATTGTGCGGGTGCGATTATTTAAGATTAGATTGAAATCGGTTGTTTAAAAGCACAAATATATATTTATCGACTAATTAAAATCTAAGCAGAATTTCTAATCAAAGTCTAATTTATTTTTACTTATCTTTTTCTTTGCAGGTAAGCCGAACCTTTTTTTTAATCGCTAGATCATAAGCAATAGTTAATTTCATGTAAGTAAGCACTGTCATTTCCATAAATTGTGGTACATAATGAGACCTTCTATTGGAGATTTTGAAATTGTGATGTGCGTCCCCTTGAAGTAGACGAATTAATAATGAATATTTTTCCACAAATTTTCTTCAGCAATTTTGAGGTATTTCTGGGCAGTGTAGACTTGTTTAATGAATTTTACGACAAAATCTGTCAATTTCTAATTTTTGTAAGACATTTTGCTCATTTTCCAACACTCGTATCATTTCTACAACATGTATACCAAACCATACGCATATCTCATTACATTAGCCATTGTTATCATTGTTGACATTGTAATAAAAATCATAACTGTTTATCTCGAAAAACAATGAAAATGAAATTGAATTAGAAATTATATAACGAGGGCTATGAATTTTCCTAGAATAAGTTCTTAATCCATTGAATTTGATTAGATTTTTGTCTTAACGATGGCGTCGTATAATTCGTTTATGGGAGCTTTATCAAATGAGGGCATTTCCCGGATTTAGATTATAAAAGGAGCTTTATTGGCAATCTAACATTACTTCCTTATGTTACGTTTAACAACTTCATTAAAAAGTTTTTTATATAGTTTTGGCATACAGATCATTCCAGCAGCTCACACGCGTTCGTATGTAATGTAAACCGTAAGTAATTTCGAGTTATGTGTTTTGAAATATCGTAAAAATAATAATGAATGTTAGAAATGGATGCCAATATTGTGGTGGGCGCGACATAAAATTCATGAGCATGTGTTTTTGGAAGCTGAACTTGAATTTAATAAAATGAAAATTTAATGCAACGGGAGCGGCTTAAAATCACAATTTCAAACTCCCGGAATATTTATTGATTGACATCAATACGACTTTCAGTAGAGGAAAAGCGCACATGGAAGCATATAAATGAACAACAACATCAAAAAAAAATACTTCCATTATGCATAAAAATCTTAGATTTTTTCAAAAAGCAAATCCTCTCCATTCTAATGTATTGTCATTAAAGCGCGCCACGCTAAGTAACACGTTTTAAAAGATCTAAACGGGATCTAATAGGGAGGTTGATTAGACCTGAAAAGCATATAAAGCAAAAGACAAACGGGAAGTTCATAAAAGTCAACTAAATTACAACCCAGAATCAAATTCAAAAGGGGTGAAATGTGGTCACTACTAAAAACGAAACGAGTACAGGCATTGAAACATCTTTGGAGAACATTTATATTCTCGTAAAGCATACCAAACAAAACAACGTCCCCAAATAGAAAATGGGGAAACCCCAACAACTTTATACAAACAACTAATCATTTCAAAAACCGTTTTGCCCTTAATCAAATGATCACCCCAAGTAAGAGTTTTATTGAAAATTAACCTTAAATTTCTAACTGTATTAGAGAACGGAATTAAAAATCACCAAGAAAAATTCCAGGAAAAGAGGAAGTATCTATAGATTTTTTATAAATTATAATAGACTGAGATTTAGTAGCATTAAGCGCGAGTCGGTTAGATAATGACCAACTATAAATTCTTACCAAATCATCATTAATATACGAGAAATATTAGAGTTAATGGAATCATTATCTAGGCGACTACTCCTGTAAATTTGCACATCATCAGCAAAAATTTTAAAAGAAGCATGGCGAATCGAACATGCAACGTCATTAATGTACATTGAGAATAGTAAAGGACCAAGAACCGACCCCTGAGGAACGCCAAGAGATACAAGTAAGAAGTCGGAAAACGAATTGTCATATGCGCGTGAAATATTTTCTAACTTTATCCTAAATTAAAAAAAAATTAGGAAAGGTTTAGGAAATATTTCACACCCCTGTATACCGGAATGAAATAATTCCTTAATAAATCCTAAGTAAAAATCGTGTTTGTGCAGAAAACAAACATTTAGGCAAAGATAGTTAAATATGCAATTTTGAATAATTCGTCTTAATGTTAGATTTAAAATTTCAAAAACTAGGTGTTTTCACTTTGTACTAGATCCAATCCATCTAGAAAACATGTGTTTTCCGGAAAAAATTAGGGGAACTCTGGGCTGAATATTCAAAAGCTTTAGAGTCAAAAATCGAAATAAAAACCTCCTGCACTAAGATACTTTTAAGAGGTTACAACTCTTGGAAAAGGTGCTTTTACTTTATACTAGACCCAATCCTACTAGAAAACATGAGTTTTCCGGAACAATTAGGGGATCACTGAGCTGAATAATCAAAAGTTGTAGAGGTCAAAGTCGAAGTAAAAACCTTCTGTCCTTAGATACTTTGCAGAGGTTACAACTCTTGAGATAGGTGTTTTCACTTTGTACTAGACTAAGTTCACCTAGAAAACACGAGTTTTCCGGAAAAATTAGAGAAACACTGGGCTGAAAATTCAAAAGTTGTAGTTATAAAATCGCTCTATCCTAAGATACTTCTAACAGGTACTGGGATAGGTGTTTTCACTTTGCACTAGACCCAAACCAACTAGAGAACATAAGTTTTCTGGAAAAATTAGGGGAACACTGGGTTTGATATTCAAAAATTGTTGAGGTAAATGTGGTTCTTCATATGCGTTAACATGCTTATTCTCCGTAAAAATAAGCTGGTTCCTAAAAACTTTTATCGGTGCATCGCAGTATGGAATCAAATCTGAACTATCCAGATCCGTGTTATGAATTGTGCCATCTGTTGATAGAGTATTGGCCTTTATCTCTAGTCGGGATAGGGCATCCGCAATTTTGCTGGTATAACCTGGTTTATAAATTAATTAATTCGTGAGAATCTTGATTTTTTTCGCGCCATATAAGTAATTCCGTAAACTGACCGAAGCCCAAATAATGGCAAGCATCTCCTTTTCATTAACGGCATAGTTTTCCTCTGTTTTGTTTAATGACCTGGAGATAAACGTGATTGGTCTGTCTTTGCCGCTCAAACTCGCTTTGAGACAGTACAGCGGCAATTGCTGTATTCGAGGCATCTGTTGTCAAGATGAAAGGATTTTCGAAGTTGGGAAAGATCAGTATTTCCTTGGATGACAATAAATCCTATTTGTTGGAATGCGCGATGTTCTTCCTTGTTGAGAGTGATTTTCACCTTTTTTGGTGATATTTGTCAACGGTTTGGCGATTTTATCGTAATCTTTTATAAAACGCCTGTCATAAGAAGTGAGTCCCAGGAATAATTTTAGGCTTTTTAAAAGAACCTTTTTATCATCGGCTCTAAGGCCCTGGTTTGTTATAACGTAGCCAAGGAATTCCGTTTCATGTTTTAGAAATTAAGTCTTGTCGAGATTTACTCACAGGTTGGCCTTTTCCAATTTCGAGAGAATTCGGTCGATATTAGCCCTCGGTTCAGAACGTTGTTGATCATTCGTAGAAAATGGCAGGAACATTCTTCAATCCGAAGGGAAGTCTTAAAAATTCGTATTTACCATTCATCGTTAAAAATTATATTTAGGTAAGGAGGTTTTAGGTCAGCTTCTTTCATCTGGATTTTGATGGAATCCAGACGTGAGGTCGATTGTCGTATAATTTTTTGGATTGCCCAGATTTACCAGAGTGTTCGATATATCTGGAATCGGATACGCATCTGCTATTGTTACGGCATTCAGTCTCTTGCATTCGATGACCATACTATATTTGTTGATGCCCGAAGCGTCCAGCTTTTTTTCTACTACCCATATTGGGGTTTTGGAGGGCCTTGTGATTCCATCTTTTAATAATTGATCAATTTGCTTCTCGACTTCGCTGCTCATGCTGACGGGGTGAGGATACGATTTAGCATAAATAGGTTCTTCGCTATTCGTCTTAATTTCGGAATTTATATCGGTATCGATTGGTGGTCCGAATAATGTTTTGAATTTTGATAGGATTCTTTGGTGGTTTTGTTTTGAATTGTATGACAGGTGGTCGTCTCGTATTTCCAGATTATTTACTTGAGCAGACCTGTTATCTTTTAGTGGTATCTTTATATTCGGTGTTAAGAGCAACATGTTTTTTCTATTGATGAGGGCTCCTAGTTCCTTGAGAGTGTCGTCCCCGATTATTCCATCAAATGAGTCCAAGCAGTACGAAAAATTATATACTTGTGATAATTCCAACACTTTTAAAAAATTGGCTCACATTTTTCGCCTTTATTCAGATGGTCCCACCAGCGGACCTGATGTTGAATTACGCCTTTGTGGGAATTGAGTTTTCAGCTAGTTCTGGTTTTATGAAGTTCTTATTGGCTCCTGTGTCTATGAGGAATTTGAGAGTGTTCTTATCTCCCGTTTTATACTCTAGGTATGGTACGCTAGAGATGCTGAGAGGCTGTCCGAATTCTCATTGATTAATTGATGGTACAGTTGTTCTTTTTCATCGACATTTTTAATATGATAAACTCTTTGATCTTGTCGTGGCTCATTCTGATACGAAGCTTCGCGTTTAAATGCTGTTTGGTAGTTAGCGCTTACTCGGCGATTTTGGTAGTTAACCTGCCTTGAGTTAATTTATGACCCTATTTCCATCGGTGTTGGTGGTTTCGGTTTAACTGGCCAAGGGGGCGACATCCTATTATGTAGATGTTGTGTGTTATAAGCCTTATTTCGTTGTATTGCGGTGTTGGGATATACATAGGCCTCTTTTATAGGTTTTATTGGTTTGTAGGAGTGTGTTGATTTATTATTGACTTGTTAAAAATTCTCCTGTGTATTACTAGATTCCTAAAGCTTAAACTTTGAAATTCCAGGCACGAAGCATATATGTACCTCTGGTAGTGTCTGGGGTCGTTGGATGATTAACAACAAAAGCTAAGATCCTGTAAGGATTGCTCGTGCAATAATGCCATGTCGATCATGCGATTGTTGACCATGCTTTAATAATTCTACAATATCGTTCCATTTTGGATTGCATGTGCATGTTATAAATAAATCGGTTGTTCCGTAATAACGAACGAAATTCATAGCGTCTTAATTATACTCTTGCATATGACGCGGACTGTCAATGTATGATGAAGGAAGAATAACAGTATTACCGATGTCATTGACATTAATAGTTCTGTCTGCATTTCCATTTATTGCATCACGCAAGTGGATGTGTTCGTCGCTTCGGAATTTTGACTGATTAAAACGAATGTATCGTAGACGTTCACTCTCGATTTTGATATACATATCGACAACATTCTGATGGTATAAATATCTACATTTTAGAATGTGAATGTCTTCAGTAGATCTAATCATTAGTCGATAGGCGTAATAATTCATAGCACTAACTTTTTTGGTCAGTTATGCGCCGGTGGATGGATTTATTTGTTTTATGTTGGTGTGATATCCATCATCACCTCCCCAAAAAATTAAAAGATATTGCAATGCGTCGTAAGATCGATGAGTGTCTGCAATTTTCTGAATGACGTTATCTCTACGCTTAATAACTGTGTCACGTGATTCAAAAGCTTCCCCAACCATTACAATAGCAATTTCATTAACTGTTGGTGCATTATATCTACGGATGTGGGCACCTGTTGGTGTTTTATCTACTGGAATGACGATCGTAATTATCATTTTCCAATTGTGGTGTAATTTTTTGGAACAATTGTATTAATTGATTTTTTTCCATTAAGACTTGTTGAATTGTATTAATGATTTCGCGCTCTCGAATTACGGTTATGCAATGTATTTCGCAACGTTCTTGAACTTGCTGTTCATTTGATCCAATAAAATATATTTACAAAAATTTCGAATTTTCTTGGCCTTGAATTTTAAAAGTTGATGCAAAATTACGACCAAGAGAATCAATATTGGTAATTTGTTTTGCGCCAAATGGCTTTGAATCACTTGATTCTCCTGCCATCAAGGATTTTAAAGGTTCAGGTGGTGGATTTCAAATTGGTAAAACAACTTTACCTGAAATATTTGACGATAATATTTTATGAATTTTTAACGTAATAAAAATGGGGGAGGGGGTGGTTAATGTCCAAAAAAAACTTACATGAAGAGCAACACATCCCAGGAGTTTCATTTTTATATTTTAATGCATGACCATAATTGCATTCTGTATCCATTTCACCGATACAAATTTTAGAATGGACGTAATAATCGATGTATGATTCATAATTAAAGGCAATACGATGAAATGAAGCAATTACTAATGCTCTTCTGTTCCGCTCGTATTGAGCGTTCGATGCTCTTGCCGCGCTCGAACATTTCTATTTGCTCTTCGAGTAGTAACTCTTCGAATTTCGGTTAGATTTTCTTGTCGAACTTCACGTTGTAAGTTGCGCTGCCTTTGTGTCTTTAATTCTGATAATTGTAGGTCAGCATTAATATTTTCTTATTGCGACCAATATTAATCGCATTTAAATGAAAGAAACATTTAATTTTACAATACAATGGAATTATCTTTAACTGTCACTTCATGTTGTTGGTAACACAATAAATAATTGAAAATGTATGCGCTTTTAAGCGTCCTGCGATCAATGTTTTCGCGTACGCTCTGATTTTTAATCGTAGGGGTAGATACCCGATCGGCTAGCAAGCAAGCAGCAAGGAAATTTTAATTTCAAATTTTATGTTTCATAAAGTTTTCGTTTATTTTTGCAATTGCATAGTAGAATTTGCAGTGCCGAAAAATATCCAAAAACTATCTTGAAAACAGTGCCACCTATCGGGTCCAAATTTCACAGAAACTCAAATAGCAACGAAACAAACCTATGGTTAAAAAGTCTGAAGTTCCTAAGATGCCTCGTTGCTGAGAAATAAAAAAACCGTTATATTTTGACAACAGCGCCACCTAGCGAGTTCAAACACAAAAACCCAAAAACGCTAAAATCCTAATCTCTGGTAAAAATTTCCATATATTTATATATATATATATATATATATATATATATATATATATATATAAAGGGTTATCCAATTCGAGGTTGATAAAGTAGAAATCTGTATACCGACATCTGTCAAAGATAAACGTCAAGTACGCTGTCATTTATTTAGTTGACATTCTGCCATTTAAGAATATGGAGCATTTAACATACGCAAATTGGGTGTTGGAAAAACAGGCCGTCGATGCTGATTTTTCGAACAAAATTTTCTTCAGTGATGAAGCTCATTTTTCGCTTGGCTGATGTCAATTGGCCTCCAAGATCCTGTGATTTAACGCCTTTGGATTTCTTTTTGTGGGGCTACGCGAAAGATCGTGTTTACGCAAACAATCCTCAAACTCTTGACGAATTGAAAACTAATATTCGTAAGGTAATGGCCGAGATACCGCCCGAAATGTGCCGAAAAGTCATTGAAAATTACCGCAAAAGAATCAAGGCCGGTAAGAAGTTCCGTGGAGGACATTTGAATGATATCTTGTTTAACTAAAAATGGCAAGGATCAATCTGTAAAGTGAAATAAAAATTACAATACATTCCGAATATTTTGTGTGTTTTTTTTATGTTTACTTTATCAAGCTTGAATTGGATAACCCTATATATATATATATATATATATATATATATATATATATATATATATATATATATATATATATATATATATATATAATTATGTTACTTTTTTCGGCATGGCATTGTGATATCTACGGGGCATTGATACTTAGTTCTTGGTTAGTCAGCTGTTGGAAATCCCGGTTGTGAAACACATTGCTTTAGTTGACGGTGTCCCAGAACCGTTAGGTAAAAAATTTATTTATTCCTCAATAAACTATAAACAAAAGTGTTAGTGGTGTTACAGCAAAAATTTGGAATAATTACAGCTAGCAATTTAAAATTTCCCTAATCTAATACTTAAAATACCAAAATTGATTGGTACATAACAATTCCCGAGGCGGATGGACATGGTCGGAAAATTATAATAAAATAAAATATTTCCCCATTGGAACAAATTATGACATCTGCTTATTACGGTCGATTAGTCTTTTGATTCGGTATTTTGTGTGCGTGCGTTGCTTCATTTGTTCGAGCCAAAATCCTATTACGATAATCATGATAATGAGATGAAAATTTTCATTTTGTCACCTTAAACAAAATGATTTTATTATTTAATATTGTTTTTTATCTTCCCGGTGCGACAGAAACGCACACCAGCTTTATGTCACTGAGTTCAGAAAAACACAAAAAAAAATTGGTTTTGTTGTTGTTGGCTGTTAGATCTTCTGTTATACGTAATACAACAAAAACAAAACACAAAAAAATCTTCATTCTTGTAAGATATTTCCTTGTGTTTCTTTTTGCTTTAATGACAATGAGATGATAACACGCTAATACCATCATCATTATCTTCGTTTTATGAACAGGATTTCTGTGTTGTGCTTTTCTGGTTTCGTTTTCCTCATAACGATTTTTCTTTTCAGTTGTGTTTGCTTCAGAAATAAATGTTTATGGTATTTTAAGCATAGTATGGCGGGAAAATATGTACAAACAGCACAAAAAATCATAATTCTGATTCTAAATTTTTTTTTGCATTAAATATTAAATTAATTTTGGTTTTCCTGGAAATAATTATATTGTAATATTTAAAAAAAATTTATTTTATAAAGCGGTGGGTTGTAGGAGAACAGGAGGAATTTGTAAACAGCAAAGTGTAAATAAGTTTTGGCTTTGTTTATATTTTTGTGTTGTGCAAGGGGATTTACGGCATATAATCTTTGCGGAGGCTTAATAAAATATGTAAATAAGTACAAAAATTAGCGCCTGAATTAATTTTCCATATTTTTTGTTAGTGTTCTTCTGCGTTTGATGGTACAGAAACCTTGAAACTTCAATTTAAATTATGTCGCCGTCCGTACGAATCTCTTGTTACAAATTTATATTGACAGGATGACAAATAATTTCAATGAAGCATATTTGGGAAATCTCCAAAGACAAATTGTCATATATATATATTCATAAAAAATTCTT
The DNA here is from genome assembly GCA_963691935.1 of Nephrotoma guestfalica. NCBI lineage: Eukaryota > Metazoa > Arthropoda > Insecta > Diptera > Tipulidae > Nephrotoma > Nephrotoma guestfalica. The sequence continues at coordinate 246,497,788 of OY829915.1, forward strand.
GCTCGAACTAGATGAAAATTATAATATATGAAGTAGAATTTCCCACTGGTGAACGTATTAGTTTCAACAAATACCCATTCCAAAAAAAAATAATAAAAAATTACAAAGTTGCTCCATTACACCATGTCTTTTGTTCATCCACAGATTTTCCTAAAAAAAATTATCAAGGAAAACACGGGAAAATGATATATTATCCCACTAACTAGTTATTCGAAAATTTATCATTTATGTCACTTTCCCGGCTATTGTAAGGTGTTTAATGGGATGCTGGATAGTAAGCTGCAGCTTGCTGGTCAAATTATTTTAATTGTTCTTATCCGAGGAAATAATTAACAATGTAGAGTGATATTTTATTGCTTGGAGTATTCAGAGGGCAGTGGTCATAGTCAATATAATGATAATTTAGTCTCATTTCACGGTAACCAGGTTGCTTTGAAATGAATGTTGTTTGTTTTGGCAAGACCCTGAGAACGGATTTTTTGGAACGGATTTTTTTGGAATGGTGGATAGTCCTGTGGAAATGTTTATGCCAAATTTTTATGTACGACTATGATAGTCAATAATCTGTGCTAGACATCATTTCCCCTTTATCCCAACTGTCAATAATATAAATTTTTTGCTGAAAATGCTTTTATTATATATTTAACAACCCAAACTTTAAATCTCGCGAGTATAATTTGGGTCGCGACCCATAGGTAAATAATGTCTGACTTATAACACGCGATAAGATTCCCATACGAATAGCCAAACCGTCTAGTAAATATATAACTAACCGTGCATCTCGTAGTGCGTCTACAATTAATTAGGAATACATAAAAATTTCGTTTTATGATTTTGACAAATGCTCCAAGGTGGTTTATGTACCACGAATGAGTAGCAATAGATATACCTTTTCGATAGAGTGTTTAGATAAATTTTAGCTATCACAAGAGCTGCCACCAAAACATACCTGAAAAATAGCTGACATCTAAACCAAAATATTATAATCCGACATGACATAAGAGAAGGATTTGACCTGGTATCCCTTTAGGAACAACGAACAACAATTATTATCGTACATTGTAAGTTAGTAAACTCACCCAGTTGACTTCTAATTAGGCACCACTTATGTGCGATATTCGGAGGTGGTTCATCATCCCAATCAATACGCTTTTTCCAAAGCGATTGGGATAAATTGGGATAGTATTTTTAAACGAACAGTAACTGATGCAAGAAGACTTATTGGCTTCAAAATTGTAGACCTCTTGGATAGGAATGTTCTTTCATGAGGAATATTTTCTAACAGTGCAGAGTGGTTCACTGACCACTTGCGTAAGTTAAGCCCACCTAATTCCAATAAGAATAGGAGTTCCTTTTGTAGTTGTATTGTATCATCTAGAGTTTATCCACAAAACATTAAATCATCATTCAGGATTTCAGAACCAATCGGGAACTTGATATGTGGAACTTAACAATGGAGTGATTGAGTGGATCATAATCTGCCACATATTGGAGTTTTCGAAATCGAATAAATATATTTATCAGGTTTTGCCGAATAGTTGAACCTACAAGCAGGTTATTATTTAAAAACCCCCAGTCGCCGTCGTAGCGGACACCTCAAATACTACACGAACCTTGGTGGTTGTACTGGAGCCTTTAAACAATTTTTATTTGAAGATTTATTTGTTTCTGGTTCGAGCATACATTTCATTTGCCCGAACAATAAATACTCTGGAAGGAAACTTATGTAGGCTGCCTTAAAGGTTTGGGTGTAAACTCAATCTTTTATCTAGGAAAAAATATCTTCGCCATGCTTGCGAGAATTTTGGGTTGAGACGTTATCGTGGAAATGGTTAACGATGATAGTTCTGGTTGTTCTTAGTTTATTTGCAACTACAGCGACCTGGTGGGTGATCAGCAACCAGTTCTGCTGATGTGTGCGATGGGCGTACATTCATCTTGTACTAGTTTACCAACAGTGAGCTCCATGCGCATAAATGTTCACAACTAACTAAAATATTTATTTACTTTGGTTGATAAAATTCGGGATCAGCCAGCCAATTAAGAGGCTTAAACTGTGAGTTGCTGACGTCAAATAATTGTATTGGAGTTTAGCGCAGATGGTAGGAATAATAATATCAGCTTGAGCAGAAAGAAATATTCTAGCTATGTTCAATACAAGATCTTATTCTGACGGCAGTTGCTGTCTTAGCTAATATAGCCCGTGAACCATTCAGCGTATCAATTGAAATGCATCTAGAGAAAGTGTGGGGGGAGGGGGGTTACGACATTGTGTTCATTTTCTGAAATCGTTTTCAATTTCGTTCTCGGCTATCGGGAGTATTGATACTATAGGCGGTGGCGGATACGAATAATGATGCGATGGCGATGACTTGAGCGTATAACTCTTACTCAACAGCTGGGATCAAGTAAAGCTTCGGTTGGTGTGATGTTGTTAAACTCGATTCTATCTTGAGGTTTATTGCTCAAGCAGCATGTTACGGATTTTGTTGCATGTGAACAATTTGTTACGCTCACCGGTGCACAAGGAGCAAACCGGCTGCGTCGCTACGTAAAATTATTTACTCGTCGAAGGTTGTTTTGATGAAAGATTAACTCGTTTGGAGACTGTGTCGCCTGGCTTCTGATCCTAATGACTTTAATCCTCGGATTGCGTCATCTCTAAGGTCATTGTTCTTCATCAAGCCAAGGGCTGTGGGTGATTGGTTAAGCTTGGCTTTCGATAAAATGACGCGAATGTGCACTCTGTCAAAAAGTAACGGGGCTTGGGCATTTAAAAAGCCCGCTTAAAAGAATTTTAAAAATTGATTTTGTCGCTATCTTGGCACAATTGTCCTCTATCGAACAATGAATTTGTCTCAAATTTTGTATTGCAAATAGAATTTCATGTATCGAATCGCTGAAAATGTTGCAAAAGGCTTACGGTGAAACGACGTTATCAAACACACGTGCATATGAGTGGTACAGTGCATTAAAAAGCGGTAGAGATGTGCTGGAATATTTGCCTCGCTCTGGTCGGTTCGTCAGTTAGGTGTGAAAGTGATAGATAGCCGCTGCACTTTCTGTGTTTCACGAATCAATTCATACCATTGTACACGATTGTGCATAAAACACGTTGCCGCTCGACTTGTTCCGAGCCGCTTAAGACATACTAGAACGAGTCAATTCCGACCCCACATTCATAAAACGTATTTGAACTGGCGATGAGACATGGGTGTACGAATTTGACATGCAAACCAGTCAAGAAGCTTCGAAATGGCGCCTTCCAACTGAGCCGAAACCGAAAAAACCACGTGAAAGTCTATTAAAAGCCAAAGTAATGTTGACTGTTTTCTTTGATTCTCGCGGTATTGTGCACTCCGATGTTTATGCGGCGTTTAAGTGAGCAAAATTATCGAAAAGATTTGTGAAACGGAAACTCATGGATTTTGCTCCACGACCACACACCATCTCACAAGGTATAGACTTTTTTCTCTTTCATTTACACTTTTCGTTGTTCGATATTTTTATTTATCATAAAAATCGGGAAACACTTCACGCCAAAATAGAGGACAGTTGTGCCAACGGAGCGACAAAAAAAATTGCAACCCCTTTAAGTGGGCTTTTTAAATTACCAATTCCCCTTACTCTCTTAATTTTCTGATAAGGCGCTTTAGAGCTTCAACATAATTTGCGTCATCTATACGAAAATGACATATGGGCGCGAATGCTGGATTATGAAGTTGACCTAATAACGGAACGGTAGAAATGAAAATGTTAGTCTGGCAATTTTAAATCTGGTCCATCTTTATGGACCGAATTAGAGATTTACCGCACTTAACCACACTTTGGATTTTCGGAACCAGCTAAAAGTACTGATCATAGATTTCTTACATTTTCGATTCGGTGTTCGAATCGATTTGGATCATTTTATCTCCAGTTGCGATGAACTGATTGTATAATTCATTTATCTTGAGCATTGAGTTAGTCGTAACCACATGCGTTTTGCTCCCTAAGTTGTCTCTTTATGACGGCCTTGCGTTTGCTTCGAGGTGATTTAATTCTCCTTTGGAAATTTAAATTCACTCCTTGATTCGAATTATGTATATTTAAAAATTTCAAAATTAAAAATGTTTACTCGGTTCAAGAATATCGGAACCTCAATTAATTTGAGATTTATCAACGCACTTGTTGTTTACTGGAATCGGCAGCGTCCAAATTAATATAATTGTATTCGGAATTCATGTGTTAGAAACTGGCGAACGATCAAATAATTTCTTGTATTTAGTACTTGGATGGAGTCGGATTTACCATACAAATTTGCGATTCACTGTAATTTAAAATCGGTTCGTACGTCTCCGAAACGCAAGGCCTGCTGGAAACATCGCTGCTGTGCGTGAGAAACAGGCATTGCCATAACCGTCAATGGCGAGCGTTATAAATCGAAGAAAAGCATTTTCTTGTGGGCTAAACTGGATGATATGGATACCGATGACATATATGGTTCCAACAGGATGGCGCTACGTGCCACAAATCACATACCACGATGGACATTCTGCACGAGCGATTTGAGGGCATGATTACCTCGCGCGGCGGCGACGTGAACTGGCCATCGAAATCGTGCGATCTAACGCCTTTAGACTTCCTCTTTTGGGGCTATCTTAAATCGCAGGTCTATGCGAATAAACTGCAAATAATTAATGCCCCAATATTAACATAACGAACGTCATCCAACAAATGCAGCCAAGGTCAATTAATGCTGTCATTTTTGTAAAAAAAATCATGTAGCATATCATTTGAAAGGTTTTGGCAAAAGCAACAATTTGTTGTTCGTGTTTTAGTTGATATATCCACCGTATAGGCGTTCGTAACTAGTTATTAATTTATTATGGAATATGTAAATGTGTAATGGCGGTAAAAAGGTCTTGAAGAACGTGACAGATTTAGCTGAAGTCAATTAGTACTCCAAATTATCGTTGTGGCGCTGGTTACCGATATATTTTTCTCATTCTGATATGATCATGTGGGCGCTGGAAGCAGTTACATTTATCTCAAGGTTGAAAAGTCTTGGAAAAAACATGTCTTAGTTGATCTGCCTGTAGTTCAGATTTTTCTGGAACAATAAACTCGGATACTGTCGGAAAATGATCTGTGACTGTTTGGGATAAAATTTTGCTTCTCCAACTATTTGTCAACTGTTTCGCCGTTGTCATTAAGGTGGGCACCATAAGGATCATGAGGTAATATTAGTCCGCTTAAGTCATTACTAAGCGGTGCCATGCTTCATTCAGCGCGATTGAATGCACTGCGCTCTGGTGCGTTTATGGCAATAAATACTGCATTATGTTTTAAAAGTGATGAACCGCCACTGTAATCGTTTTTTGATATTGTGGGTTTTCATCTGGCCCACCATCAACGGTAAAAACTAGAACAGGTTTTACTAATCCATCTTTTCCGTGTCGAGTAATAGTATTGAATTCCTTTAAATTTAATATCTATAATATCTTTTTAAAATCCAACGCGTGACTCGTAGCTGTTGGATGTTAAATGTTTACCTGATCGTATAGCAATATATGTTAGTCAAGAATAAATCACATTTTCAGCTTTACCAAGTCCACCTGACAAAATTTCAATTCCTGCGTATACTAAAGGGATCAGTTTATGATGGGTTGCTATACAACTCAGTCATGATCAGGCAATTGAATTCTGTATTCTACTTGCATTAAGAGAGGGCTTTCTTTATTAGCTTGTCGTCTTGGCTTACGAAGCAAACTTCAGAAGACCCTAGAAGTGACGATAATTGTTCTAAACAGCTAGAACATGTTTTGAATGTCTATCATTTTTCGCCCTGATCAGCTTAACTAGAACGGTTGAAACCATGGCGTTTCCTTCAAGAGATGAGCTCCGTTTAGGTAGTAGTCTAAGATACAGCCCGGATCTACTAGGACCCTACTCTAAAGCCGTCATTTTTTAATACCATCAATATTTCATTAAGTGTTCTGACACTACGATATGCGGCACTTTGTCGCCGCTCATGGGCTGCCGATCCATACATAGCTAAATTTATAAAATTCTGTGGTAGCTGCGGCTGCTCTCTTCAATTCTCGGTCTTCCGACATGCTCTCTAATTTTCAAAGCTTGGCGTACTTCCGGGTTTTTTTTCATAATTGCGTGAAGCTTTAATGTTCTCTCGTTTCGGTACTTTTGCGATCGTTTCTGTTCCCCTTTTCTCCTTTTCAATTGAGCCTCTAAATCGATTTTTTGTTTTTTTTTTGGCATTTACATCAAAAAATTTTGAGAGGCAAGGGACTC